>WAAE01003983.1:251732-273760 GCA_013400495.1 Nicator chloris | reverse complement strand
GGGAGGGAGGGAGGGAGGGAGGGAGGAGGGGAGAGGGCTCACGATGAATGTGCCTTGCCCATGAAATCTCTGGCTGACACCTGCACTGGCATCGAGGCCTCGGGGCTGAGGATATCTCTGCTGCTCACACACGAGCTCCCTGGCTGGCCCTGGAGGGCACAGGCTGCCTCCCAGGCTCTCCGAGACTTTTTCCTGGCCAGTACATCCCCAGAGCTCCCGTTCCAGCCATGCTGTGCGTGGGACAGTACAGCCAGAGCAGGTGACAGGAGTTAATTCCTGCCCTAAAAGGAGCAATTTAGCTCCTGCCAGAAGGATGTGGCTGGGTGAGGTCCCCTGCAGAAGGAGGGGCTGGCAAGCTTAAAGCTGGTGCTTGGCCAAGGGAGAAAGCAGGATGAAGTGCTTAGACACAGCAGCCCCTGCCCTGCCCTTGCCCATTGCTAGGGCTGAAACAAGCCCCTGTGAGAGTGTCACTGCTGTCCCATGGGCCAGCTGCCCAGGACCTGCCCCCAGCCCCTTCAACACCCCTGTCCCCACAACTGCAGGTGCCCGGGGATGGAGGAGACGCTCACCCAAGGACTCTGCCCATCTCCTCTGCCCTAGATCCAGGCTGCCAGCACCAGGGCCCCCACCAGGCTCCGGGCTGACTCCTTCCCCTCCTCATTCCTGATGATGGAAAAATGTGTCCTGCCCACAATCAGTGCTGGCTTTGTACGTGGGAGCAGATCTCCCACCTCCTGGCATTCTCCACTCCCTGCTCCCCAGCATGCTGCTGCCCCAGAGGCTCATTTCCACCTCCTGGGATCCCCAGAAGGGATGGAAAGGCTATGCAACTCCTGTGCTATCCTAAATTGCTGTGTACAGAGCTGAAAGGCAAAGTTAATCCATTTTGCAGCTTAGCCAGCTGCTGAAAGATGCTATTTAAGAGTGAGGAACTGCTAACTGTTTTTCTCCCCTCCATGAAATGGGGGGGGGACAAGGGATGTTCAGAGGATGAGAGATGGAGACTGACCCAAAATGGCTAATTTAGAAGCATCTTTTTAAAAGGGAGACTCACCCTGAACTGTTAACTTTTGAAGTCATTCCTTTCTAAGCATGCTCAGAATGGACTAATTTTTCATTCTTGTTTCCTGCATTTTAAATCAAAACGTGCAGGGGAAGCTCTCTTGCTGCTGATCCCAGCCAAGCCTCCTCCTGGCACCTGGGAACAGCCACAGCAGCCCGTGCCCCTGAGGGCATTCACCAGCTCCAGGTCCCAGCCGTGGCTTTGCACAGTCACAGCCGTGGGATTTGGGGTATCCCCAGGGCAGGACAGAGAGCATCTCCCCTCCTTGGGGCTGCTCTCTGTTAGGGGTGTCAGAATGACAAGTTTTGGTCTGGCAGACAGGCTGAAAATCCAATATAAATTATTTCTGTTTGGCAGTCAATTATTTCACTTGGGTTTTTGAAGAAAATAAAAAACTACAAAGAGTGACTAGGAGCAATCTTGGGATGCTTTGTTCAGCCTCAGAAACATTTCCTTTCTCTCTGGGGTCGTTTTGCCCTCCTCCTTCCCTCCCCTCTGCTGATAACTTTAGATTGCATTTAAAGTAGCAGATGGCTTGGACTTCTCAGAATCAATGGATGTGGTTTGCTAGAAAACACAGATCCAGGGAAGGGGATTCAAACCTCATTCCCAACTGATGCCAGGCAAAGGAAAGAGCGGTAAAACCCCTTTCTATCCACTCATGGCCACAAAGTCATCACGCACATTCTCCCTCACTGGGAAGGAATCTTTTGCCTGGATAAGGGGGATGAAGTGTGGAACAGACAAGACATTTACCAGTTTTCCAGAGAAAACAAGAAATGTGGAAAATGGCAGGTGTTTCTCACTGAATTTTCAACTGCAGGAGGCACAGGAAAACTGGTGTTTGCAGAGCATCCCTCCTGTAAAAAATAGGCAGTGATGAAACCCTGCTAAGGAAGCGGTGAGATTTGGGGAGGCTGGGAGAGACTGGGGGAGAATGAGGGCTGTGGCAGACAGGGCCACTGCTGGGCTGCCAAAAAAACCCCACCTAGCTGCAGAGGCACAGTGAGTGCACTTGCAATCAGCTGCTGTTTTAATTTGCATTCTGAAAGTGCTTCTGGGAGCCCTCCCTAAGCACCACGCCAACATCTTGCACTGATTTTTGTACCACCATGTTCCCTTTCCCACCCTTGCTCAGCCTTAGCCCTTTCCACCCTCTGGCTGGGATCACCAGTGCTCTCTCACGGGATCCCCTGTGGCTTCCTTAGGAAACCATTTCTCCTGAGGGTTCCTGGAAGCCCAGGCCCCCTGGAAGCATGTGAGACCCAGGGGATGCTCCAGCACCACACCTCCAGGGCTGCTGGGCTGCCATGTCTCTGTGCATTACAGCTCTTCCCCAGATTCACAATTTGCACCAAGTAAGGGTGGCCCCACTCTGGGTGGTTTATTGCTGTGTAATTAGGTGGCCAATATCTGCCACGGTGCCACAGAATGCCTGCACCTTGTAGCCAGAAGCAGCCTCAGCTCCTCCCTGCAGAGGTGTCCCCATGTCCTCGGCAGCCCAGAGGGGCTGGGTGTGAGAGCAGAGGCCAAATACAGGACAGAAAACCATTACTGTCTGTGGTCTGTGGGGTGCAGCAGGAATTGTGCAGTCGAGAGGGGAATTCTCCCAGCCTCTGGTCCTCCCCCAGTGCCTGGCTGGCCCCCCTGGGCTGGCTGGAGCAGGCACTGGCCAAAGGCTCAGCTCATCACAAAAGCCACTGTCAGGTGTTCCCACCGTGGACACAGTGCTGAGGGCCAGGGCTGAGCAGCTGGGAACAGCTTTGCAACACTAACCCCGCTCTTCCAGGGCAGGTACCAGCAGCTTTCTGCTCTCTCCAGACATGCAGCATCTGTAGCCCTCTGGGGACTGATCTCAGTGGGATTTCTGTTATTTCAGCTTTGCTGAACCAAGTGAGCGGAGCATGCAAGCTGGGTTGTTTGCTCCTGGGTTGTTTGGGGGTGCCCCAGCCTGGGGGTGACTCTTCCCTGTTGTGGTGATCTCTGAGCCCTGGATGCTCTCGATGCCCCCTGCCAGGGGAAGCTCTGCTTTTGGGATGGAGCTGCCCCACTCCCCAGCCAAGCAAACCCATCACCAGGGCACTGCTGCAGGGGATGGTGGGACCTGCTTTCCCCTTGTGCTGTGACCTGCAGGGCCCCTTGAATCCCTTCTTTGCACACATCTGTTGCTGGCCCCAGGGTGTGTCACAGGTCTCACCCTGCTCCTGTAGGATGGGCTGGTGGCAGCCCACCTTGCCTGGAGCTCCAGATGAGGGTTTCTAACCACATCACCAAACCCTGACATCTCCTGCCAGAGGAACAGAGTGATGTGCTGCCAGGGGGAGCTGGCCCAGGCAGGACATGTTTTCCACCTCCTGGACTGGTTTGCCCACAAGAAGTGAGGGCAGCTCCAGCTCACAGTGTCAGCTGGGGGGAACAACCCCCCTCCAGTGCCCAACCCTGCCTTGTGTCTGGGATAGGGGGTCCTCTGACCCTCCACACCTCCCTGGCCCTGGGGGAATGAGCAGTACACTGGTTTGAGTGTTCCTACAAGAATACTCAGCCACCTATGGCTTTTTGGGTGCATCTTTGTATTGTCTTCCCAGGGAACGCTGATTTCTTTGTGCTGCACTCCAAAACTGCTCAAGTGCCCTTGTAGGAGAGACTGCAGAGAGCTGGCTTTTCTTTCCTCTGAGGTGGAACACAAGTGAAATTCTGCATGTTTGTGTGAGCTACGCCCCGCAGGACACCATGTAAACCTCGGGGCTCAGGCTGGGGCAGGACTGGTATAGCACAGCCAGATTCAGGCTTGCACTAATTTGATCTCAGTTCAGCTTTAAACTGATTAGGACACACACAGTGCAATGTTGAATCACTCCAGTTTATGCTTAAATAATAACTATATACAGCTTTCCACTGAATGAATTACACGTGTGTAAACACACCCCCTTCTGTAAATCCAAACAAGGTCTTGAAACACAGCTAACCATTCATCACCACACAAACCTGCCACTTCAGACTGCTGCTAATGCTGGGATTCCCCTCCTCTGCTGAGCAGCAAGCCAGCCTTCCAGCTCATCCATGGCTTGGCCTGCAGCAGCCAGCTGAGCATCACCAGCAGGAAAACAGCACAGATAAGCAGGAAGGAGAGAAGGAACCTTGTACAACAAACACGGGGCACATCTGTCCCCTCCCTGCCAGCTGACAGACCTGCCACAGCAAACACCACCTCCTGGGAAGTCATCACTTCTCCCTGTGTCCTGCTGGACAGCATCTGCTGCGGGTGGGATTGTGGGCAGCCTGTTGGAAGGGATGGTAGATGTAAGATCCCATTACAGGTGCCACTTCGTCTGTCAGCACGTGGAGAGCTATCTGCAGCTTCTGTTTGGGGATGGTGAGCTCCAGAGACAGGGAGGCTCCTCAGGATCAAGCCCTACACGTTTCTGTGGGCTGGAGATAACCCCCAGCAGCAGTGAGTGTTTTGGAATCCTGCGGCAAGGAAGCGCATTACTCATTTTGGGCAGCCCCTGGAAAAGTCTCCATTTTTGGTACAAACACTACAGATCAGGAACATGGGAATGATTCATTAAGCCTAAGCTGTGCAAGACAGCTCCACCTTCCCTTCCTCTACTGCGCTGAAAATAATAGAAAACAGATTTTTGTTTTTTCATTGTCAAGCTGGGAAAAACCCCCCAAATGAAACAATCCATGCCAGGGTCACGTTCAGCCGTGGGCCCTGAACCTGACTCTGACACTGCATCCCCAATTTACCCAGGAACCAGCTCACTGCCTGAGAGCACCCAGCAGCCAACAGGGTTTTGCTGGCAGCTGCTGCCTTTGGCTCTCTATATCCCTGCATACTAATATGAAGTAAAATGGGATGGTAATTTAATCCTATGCCACTAGAAGCCAAGCATCACACAAGCCTGCTCATCCTCTCCTCTAAGTTTAGCCCAACAGTGTATTAAAAAGCTGCTACTGGATTCTCGCCAGCCCCTACTTAGCTAAACTACCTGACTCTGCAGAAAAGCAGAAAATTCTCCATTCTTTGTTATTTCTGATCCTTGGGAGAACGACCCACATCTATCAGGGAACTTGACCCCCCACGGGGCCTGCAGGAAGCCAGTGTTATTTGCAGAAATGTGTGGAGTGACAAAGGCTTCCTTGTGACATTGGGCATGTTTCCTGCTGCCTGGAGCTGGGCTGCTGGAACTTCAGCTTGGAGCTCCCTCCATCCCTCCACTGCAAGCCCACACACAGTAATGAATAAATCTGTCCCTGCTCACTTATAAATAGTTTATAAAAGGTTCATAAATAATTTCTAGATGTTTTAATGAATAGTTAATCCATTGTTGTCAGGCCCAACAGGTCAGCAGATTGTTTAAATCCATCAATTCCAATGGCTGCTGACGAGCTTATGAGCATTAGTAGGACACCACTGATGTCTGTGGTGGGCTTGTAATGGCTACAAGCCCATTGTAATGGCTACAAAGGGTTAATAACTAATTAGTAGATGATGCCAGTGCTCTTTTAATTAAAAGCTGTAGAGGGCCATTGAAAAATGCATTCCTGGAAAGCCACAGGCAACACAGCAAGCAAACATCTGGACTTGATTTTGTAACCCTGCCTCTGAGGAGCAAAGCTGGCAGAGGGGTGCCAGCCTGGCCCAGCAGGCAACCCGGCTGCCTGAAGAGCAGCAAATTCCCTTCATTCCAGCTGATTCCAGAGAAGCATGGCCTACTCCTAGTGGCCTCTTTGAGCCTGGAGCCTGCACCAGGGAGCTCAGCCACCTCATGCCAAGCTGCTGCAGGAGCATCCTTTGTGCTCCAGCCGCTGCAGGTGAGGCACCAGAAAGGCAGGGGACATGGATGCCTGGGAAAACAAGACAATTCCCACTTTGTGGGGCTCTGGCCTTGCTCTTCCCTCCTGGGGGGTCTGGGGTGATCAGGCCACTCTGCCCAGGGGGTGGGTGACACATGAAATGCCACACCGAGGAGCTGTGCACTGGCAATAACACACTTGGTGTTTGGCCTCCTTAGCAGAGGCTTTTTATTATCATTAAGCACTGAATATTTCTGGATGATAAAAGCAATTAAGTGCAAAAAAAGGTAATGATCCGTCCCATATTGCATCCAAAAGATATGAAAATCCCTCATAAAATTATCACCCTAGCACAGAATGGGACCTAAATATCTTTATAATGTAAGACAGAGAACTTTGCTTACAGTCAGAACATTTATAAGGCATTCAATTAGCCACCGGAGGGTTTCTTAGCATTACCCAATTCTCTACGAGCACAGAGGCAATTAGAGGAGGTTCTAACTTTTTAAATTAAAGACAAAAGGCAGGAGAATTTGGTTAAAACCTGTTCCCAGGTTCACACTGGAACATATATGCAGAGGAAATTTCATGCAGATCAGGCTTAATTTACTGCACAATTTAGCTCAGAGCAACGCCAGATTCTTCCCACGCCTTTGCTGGAAGATCCTTCTGCATGGGAAGGGGACCAGGACGTGATGTACTGTGTTGTGAGCTGGTCCTGGGGATGCCAGGGCAGGATGCCATCCCTTATCCCATCCTCATTGCAATGTCCCCAAGCCCTTGGGTGGGAATCCCCACCCCAGCTGCTCTGGGGGTTCCATTGTGAGGACCCCCGTGCCCCCTGTTCCTGGCCTATGGGTGCTGGCAGTGGGTGTCTGTGCCTTCAGCCTGTGCTGGCCCAGGGCCACTCAGCCCCTGCACACCCCTCCACGTGTCACTGTGCCATGCTGCCATGCCCAGGGACTAATTTAGGCTGGAAGTAAGGTGTGTATCTGTAACGGGCAGTTAATGGTGAGGGTAATCAATCACAGCAACAGATTAGTGAGGGACGTGATGGATTTCCTGATTCCGACACCTTTAAATCACGATCAGTTTCTCCTTCCAGAGCTGCTCGGGCTGAGCCAGAGGGGATGGGCTCAGTGATGCATCAGCCAGTCAAACCTCCCCACAAACTGGTGCTGTGGTGGGAGCCCCCATTCACATCCCCACACCCACACCCACCTGCCGTGGGGCACCAGGGCTCTCCCGCCCTGGGAGAGGGCAGCAGCAGCAGGAGAAACTCGTCCTGAGTGGGCGGCTTTGATCACTTCCTCCTGATTTAGATTTTGAGAACGTTTCAACGGATCGAGGTGTCAGATCTGTACTGCTGCCAGCAAACACTATTTTCTTTTAATGAGGAGAGAGCAGCAGGTCATTTCATCTGCTGTACCTGCTCTGCTCCCTTGCTGGGGAGGTAGGGCTGCCCCTTCCCAGCACCAGCACCTGTCCTCTCAGGGTGGCTGTGGCAGACCTTTTCCCCTCAGCAGGAAGGCAGCAGCATCCTTCCCTGCAGCTTGTGAGGATCCACACCCCCCTACACATTCCTGAGGATGTTTGCTTCTCCAGAGCTGCTCCACACCACCACAGCCTCACCAAAGCCCCATGGCTGCTCTGCTCTGTGCGCTTCTCACAACAGACAGACGCGTCGTGAGTGGCCTCACCATCGAGGCAGTAGTCTACAAAGGGATCCAGAGCCATGCCTTTCACTTTGCTTTTGGCTCCCGAGCCTGCCAGCCTGGCTTGGCTCGCAGGCAGAGCCTTGTCTCCAGCCACCAGCGCCAGACGCTCCCGGCTGGCTGCCGGCGCAAGCCAAAATCCTCCCGCAGCCGCAGCCGGCCCGGGGCCTGCCCGGGCTGCAGGGACCACAGGGCTCCTGCTGCAGCCACGGGGGCCACCAGTGCCACGGCCACATCCCAAAGGAGCTGGGCAGGCAGAAGCACCACCGGGAGCAGCTGTGTGAGCCCCAGCGTGGCTGTGGTTGTGGGGTGCCCTCGGGCTGGCACAGAGCACTGGGAATCACGGCGGGGTGGGCTGGGGACGAGACGGGCTCCTCCCGGTACCGTCCTGCTGCTGCATATCCAAACTCCTCCTGTAAAACCAGCCCAGGTGCAGGAGCCCGGGCTGCTCCTAGGACAGAGCGTGCGGGGGAAGGAAGCAGCACAGAAAGGTGAAGTGAAAGTTAATATAGCTGCATAAACCAGCTCTGACACCACACCGGGAGGATGCAAGAAAGCGTCATGCCAGAAAGGACTTCTTTTATTTTTGCTGAAAAGGAAAGCTCTCTACTACTTTTTCCAAAGCACTTGGAAAACCTGAGCATATCATGACTCCCTCAGGGCACTCCCTCACCACCTCTGGCATTCTCCACACTCTCTCTCCGTGGGTATCAAAGAGCATGCACACTGCTGAAGGCCGTGCTGCAGAGCATTGTGATGCTGCTGTTCTGCCAGCACCCAGATCACTGCAGTGGGGCCAGCTGTGGGAGGCAGGGCTGCAGGCAGCATCCCCTGCCAGCATCCCCAGGGCCTGACACCCATCAGCATTTCGTTCCACCCAGCTGATCCCACTCAGCATTAAAGCCCTGCTTTGGCATTTCTTAGCTGCTGCTGCTGAAAGAAATCACTCTTTCATTTCATTTCTGAAATATGTGCATAATATGGCAAAGCTGGGTCCCCACACTGCCTTCCCCATGCCCAGACAAGGGAGAGAAGGGCTGTGAGTGTGCAGAGGGATTCCTCGATGAGACAGCAAGTCCTTCCTCTTGGGGCACTCACATTCAGCAAAAAATAGGGGGGGGAAGAGCGTATTTACAAATCTATATATTCATACCTATATGTATGCCATTATGCTAAGTCATGGTGAGACAAAGTGGATTGGCTACAGGCTTGACATGCTAAAATTAGGTTTTATATAAAATAAGTATTTGCTTCATGTAGGGCATGTTGGTATTAAGATTTATTTTCATCCTGACTTGTATTACTGCTTGGTATGATTGGGCAAAGCCCAGGGCACATGCATATCGTTTCCATTCATAACATCTACATGGATTCATGACCTAGCTAGTGAGCTGAATTGCCTTGCAATCTTTTTTCCACTGCAGAAAGCTTAATAACCGTATCAGTCTTAGAGCAAAAAGAGACCCCATGTATTTGCTCTGCAAGAAGAGCTCTTGAATGGAGTTGTAGGAGGCAGGGAAAGCATCACACCAACTCCCCAACACCCATTGCCTATGTGGACTCATTTCCATGAGCAGGTGTCCGTGGGACTAACAGTGGATGCCAGGGCAATAAATGTTGGTGGAGTGCTTGCATAAGCTCTCAGAAAAAGAAAAAAAAAAAAATCCAGTGAGTTTATTTACTTCAACTGTTTAACCAAATGGCTTTGGCAAAGGCAGTTTACTGTTGTGAAGAAAGCATAAACTGAATGCTTACAGACGTGGGCATGAGGGCCCCCTGCTCCTGCAGCAATTGAAATACTGTTACCATCAACAGGTGGAAACAGTGAGTTAAATAATAACTTTTATGCCCCCTGGGGCTTTCCTGAGGAACACTCCCTCCCTGGGGCAGGGCCGTAAGCAGTTGGAGCCCACGGGTGCCCGTGGTGGGGACACAGCATTTACCTCATGGGAAAAAAGGTGCATCGCCAACAGCAGCCAGGGAGCTGAGGCTGCCCATGGGGAGCAAGGAGAGGAGATGAGGACAGGCTGGGAAGAAGCACCTGCTTATCTGCACGGGATGGGAAAACAGGCACAGTTTGGTTTCTGCTGCAGAGGAGCAGGGATGACAGGAAAGGCACAGTGTGACCAGGGGCACTGCTGAGAAACAGCCCCTCCCACAGACCTCTGCTCACCCTTCAGAGAAAAAACTCCTGCCTGCAGATGGGACAGTCACAGTTTAGTAGAAGGAAGATGTAGGTTTATGGAAAGCTTTTCTCAGATGGGCAGAGAGACCCACGAAGGACTGGCTAAAGCCCTGGGTTTCTGGGGTCAGGGCTGAGCTGTGACAGCCTGATGCAAGGGACAAGATGAAGAATTACTCACTGAGAGAGCCTGGCCAGGTGTTTGGAGGACCTGGGGTCAATGGCTCAGCTGAGAGACCAGGGAGTTTTGTAACAAAAGGACCATACTGAGGGTTTGTTCTACATCTCCCTGAGAGTCGTTTTGGAGCACTGCTGCTGGAGACAGCAATGCTGCTGGGACTGTGACGACTTTTGCAAGAGGCTGCTTTCCAGGTGGAGGCTGAGGTGCAGATGCTCAAACCAGCTTTCCTTGGATGTGGCTGAAGAAGGCTTTTTATGTGCCAGTTACAGAACTGACACAAGGAGATACTGCTTTTGTTTGCTTTTTAAGAAGAAAGAATGTTATCAGAAAAAGCCAGCTGTAGAAAGTAAGCTTCTATCCGATACTTGTGGAGCAATCACCACTGGCGTCAGTATAACTAAACAGAAAGGTATGAAAAAACAGCCTGGTATGTGAGGGCTTCATCCTGAAGAGGACAAAACAGCTGAAAGGATCTCCAGCCTCTTCCATGTGAGTGTTTTTCTCCCCTTTGGCTTACTGCCCACTTTTCCAAGGAGACTCCAGCATGCAGCACCTGGGGCACCGGAGCTGTGGGCTCTACAAGCCCAGAAGCCTCAGCTCACAGAGCTGCTCTTGCCTGCCATGGCCCCTTCCCCTCTTCCTGCTGTCCTGGGGCTGGGGGCTCCCTGCAGGACTCTACACCCTTGCTTCCAGCTCCACTGGAACACGTAAGCACCGCTTCATTCCACGCACGTGGCTTTTTAAAAACATCTGTGGCATTCCCTCACAAGTGTCAGCATTGACCTTCACAGCTGCCATGGTGACGAGCACCACAGAGAAGCCTATAAATAACATCAGTGTGCCACACACTGGCCTTTTATGAGCCCCACTCTTTTTGATTTACTTCTATGCAAGATATTTTACAGGACAACCCAATTAAGTGTGACAGACGGCTGACAATGATTTCCCTGTGATGACTGGCAAACACTTTGTTTTAAACCAAATAAAAGGCTGCAGAAGACCAGGGGAAGCTCCTGGCATTACTTTGTATTGCCCTACCACCTCTACAGCCACTGGAGAACAGCCCAGTGGAGGAGATGGGCAGAGCTCACCAGGCTGCAGCAGGCTGGAGATTTAGGAGGGTTCTGAGTTTCTAGGATGCTACAAGAACCCTGCAGCCTGGTTGCACGCATTTTTATCTACAGCTCAACCTGAGCAGGTCACTCTGCTGTCAATGGAACTCAAAAGTGTGCCCAGCCACCCTGGGCTGGACAGTGGCCATGAATTTTGTGTCAGGCCGCCGTGGAACCGAAAGCCCTCACTTGGGGGTGCTTTGGTGGCATTGGCACCCACTGTGCATTGAAACTCAGTCATTTTTCCTGCAGCCAGGCTGTTCATCTGGGCTTCCACCACTTCTCCAACATGGGCACTCCTCACCCAGCAGCCACCAAAAGTAATGCTTCACTTGGCAGTTTCATCTGACACTCTGCCATCCCAGCAGTAAATTCTACATTCCAGATAAGCAACACAGACATAAACCAGAAGACTCAGGGCTTGCATGGCATGTCTCTCTCAGCTCCTGACAAGTCACAGCTATCCTGGGAAAGCCTCTTTCACTCTCTAGATCCGCTTCCATTTTCTCTCCCCAAAAACCAGCCATGATAGACAGCCCTCATCCCAGAGCTACTCAAGCCAGACGATTTTCCCAGCTTGAGAGCATCTTTCTTATGCTCTCCCTGTACACCACTGTACCTCTGGGTCAGGGGAGAGCATTCCCTGTGGATACAGGTGGAAAAAACCCCATTATTCACTGTAGAAATTACTGAAGTTGCTTTGGGGCAAGGCAGTGCCTGGATCCCGCCTGAGCTCTCTGGGATGCAGGGGCAAGAAATCCCCCATGGCACATGGGGAAAATTACAGGTTCCTCACTTGCAAATAAACACAGCAGCCCTTTTTTTTTTTTTTTTTTTTCAGCTCTTTTTGGCTGAAGCCCAGAACTGGATTCAGGCCTAATATCCATTTTTAGATTTTTGATATTGAATGATGTAACAATATTGAGGAAGGCAGGGGCCTCATCCATTCAGTCACTTGAAAATCCAATTTGCCCACAGTTTCTCCCACAGAGAAAGTTTTGATCGGCTGTGGCTTGACATTGAGTTGACATCTGAACCCAGGTGGCTGGAAGGTTAATGAAGACCAATGAGTCCCAGCAGTCACCTACACTACCCAAGCTCTGTGATTACTTGGCTTCAGGCATGTAAATTCTTCCCAAATCCACAATAAGGCTGTCAGTTCTCCCCTCCCATTCAGCATCTTCTCCTTTTATGTCTGCAGCATTTTTCTCCACTCTTGATTCTCTTCTCCCTGCATGGTTTTATTTTGCCTTGGCCAAGGAAATGGAGTGTAATACAACTTTGCAAAGTTCTTTTGCAACTATAAATTTCCTATGCTCCCCCTGCTAGACTTGGGTGTGAAGGAGTTCAAAGCAATGCTAGTCTCAAAATTCCCATGAATTTGACACAAGATCCATGTAGGACTGTAAGGGTTCCTTGCCAAAGCCTGCTTATAAAGAGGACAGAATTAATTACAAGGTCATGAGCCCCACCATGACCTCCACCCAGAGCAAGGGAGACACAAGCACTGACTGAGCACAATGCTACCTGAGGTGACAAACTGTGCTGGTTGTTAGTTTGGATGAGCTGTGTAGCTGCAGAAAGTGTGGGAGATCAGAAAAGCCAAGAAATCAAAGGAGGACCCAAGATGAGGTTGATTTCTGTCAGGGAAATAAGAACTGAACAAACCAGTGACTATATTGGAGCACCTTGCAGAGGGACAGGGAGGAGTGGAAGGAGGAGGCTCCCATTCCCGGGGAGCCCAGGGTGGTTTGCTGCTGTACTGCACACTGAAAACCAGCAGTCATGCTCCCAGAAATTGAAGATCCATAAGGGGAACTCAAACAAAAGTAAACCAGAAGCTGAGTGTTTTGCAAAGTGATGAAAAGAAAGCTTTAGAACAGGAGCCCATAACCTCACAGGTAAATGAATGCTGTGGAAGCTACCCAGGAAAAGGATGTGTAGCAGCAGCACAAACCTCAGTAGCATCCCTGGTGAGCGGTACCAGGAGACTGAGGGCAAGGGGAAGTGCTGCTCAGTAGAGCCACAATGCAGCAGGTTCTCCTGGAAAAACCAGGGAAGCTGTTGCCAGCCAGGACCTTGCTCACAGAGGCAAGCATCAGCAGGAGCTTCAAGTCCAATTCTAGAAGAGAATCACAAGGTTACAGCCCGCAGCAGGGAGTGCTTGCTTGGACAGAGACCTTGACCAGCCTTAGCATGAGGTGCTGCTGGCACATCTACAGGAATTTCCTTTGCTTTTTAAATGCAGGCATGCAAGTCCACAAGGGTCAACCCAGGCTGTCCTACCTTTAATAACTCGGGAACTCAGGACCTTTAATAATAAAGTGGATTTCAGACGACAATTTTCACCTCGCCGTGTAAATGATGGCCAAGGGCAAGGCGTGGCTGTAAAAAAGTGAACCTGCATCGCCTGGCTCTGCTGCTGTTGCAGAAATGAGCCCACAGGGAACAGAAAAGTCATCCCAGGGCAGCAGCAGTGGCAGCTAGAGCCCTTTGCTAATTGCTGAGGACAACCAAGGACCTGCCATTTGCTTGTGTCTGTGTGTGGGAAGGGGGAGGGCAGGCTTACACTCTGCCTGGTTTGCAAACAGCACAGGGGGAAAAGTTCAGCTGCAATGCCTGAGTTAGGGAAAAAGAGCTACATATGAGGATTAGTAACACAGCTTTCCTCTTAACTGCAGCTACTAGCAAGACTCCAGAGATGTGCTTGCCTAAGCAGGTAATGCTCTGAGCCACCCAATGGTGCTGGCCCAAAAGCAGCTACCTGGGGCCTGTAACACCTGGGGAGTGAGCAAGGCCAGAGTGCCTCCAGCTGTCCCAGCAGGCTGTAAACACCAGGAATGTGGCATGGCCTGAAAACACACACATCCCCATCTACCTGTGCACCAGCCAGTGCAGCAGTGGGACATGGAGATGCCTCTTTCATTTGGGAGGCCAGAGTGTTTCTCTGACCCTTCTAGCTTTGAGACCATGAGAAGCCTGGATGCTTACAAGGTGCTCATCTGTTTGTTCACTCCAGCTTCACAACCTGAGAAATCCACTTGAGGAACCCAGCGAAGCTGAGGATTTGTTGCCTCCATGGGTGCAAGGACCTGGATCCCTTCCAGATGCTTCCTCTGGGAGAAGGAAGAAGTGTGATGGGCTCGTGTGAACCAACAAAGATTTCCTTATGTATCCCAAGCATCAAATCCACATTCAAAGCAGGCTCTCTGCACAGCTGGACTCTCACATGGGTTTGTCTGCAGAGCTGTCACAGTCTGAGCCTCTGCTTTGCAGCCAGATTTTTGTATTCTGTGCTGATTTCCCAAGGGTCTTCATTTGGGCTTATCATCCCCACAGGGATCAATAGGACTGCAGCTGCTGTCCTAGCATCTGCAGCCAGCTCTGCTGAGCAGCAGTGTGGTCTGCTGGATAAAGCAGGGGCTGGGAGCCAGGAGCACTGAAAGCCAGCCCATCTCTGCCAGGAGCCTCTGCCGAGGGCTTGGCCACGCTGATCAGTGTCTTCAGAGCCATCCCAGGCACGTCCCAGCTGGGCACTGACACCAGTGAGCAGCCCTTTACCAGGGAGAGCGCTGAGGAGCACCGTGGGTGGAGCAGGCAGAGGAGAGCAGGCAGGGTCCACTCCTTCCACATCCCACCCCAGCCCTTCCCTTGGCTCTGACGTGTGAGGCTGAATGCTGAAAGTCTGCAGCATCCATGGCCAGTATCGAGTGAGAGAAATGGAATTAAAATAGCCAGGGCAGGCCAACATTGTGGCCATGGGCAGGTGGCTGAAATACCTCCTCTGCCCCAGCTCCATATTTTGGGACACGCCTGGGAAGGAGGCCTTCTGCAGAGAAGCCTGGTGGCTGCAGAGCCCAGCACTGCTCCCTAGCAGAGCCTTTCCCATCTCCCTGAGCGCTTCTGGCCTTTGCCAGCCTCTTCTTGGAATTACAATTCCATGGAATTACAGGTCAAACATCAGGCTTGAGCAGCCATACCAGAGACCAGCAGCCACCTAAGGTGATGCCGACCAATAACTCTGGGTTAGAATCTTGATTAGCATCAGCTGCATTCCTTTTTGTGGTGATCCTGAGATCCACAACTGATGGACACTTCCTTCTAAATATCTACATTAAAGCCTCCCTGTCCTCCTTCACTCTTTGCTCCATGGTCACTGTGCCTGGTTGTGCAGCACAGGCACTGCCCAGCACAGGCATCCAAGCCTGATTAGCAGCAGCAAAAGCTTTGTTAATACAACTGTATAATGATGCCATCCTTCAGTCTGGAGGAGCTGGACCCACAGGAAAGCCACCTTGTCCCCCGAACACTGCACAGAGCCACAACAACATCACCTGTGGCACCACTGGAGCCAGGCCCACCAGGCATACTTCCCTGCTACCACGCTCCTTCAGCTGCAATAATACTCCAGTGGAAAAATTATGGATGCACTTTGCCAGGTGCCTGTGTTTGCAGTGATGGATTCTGCATCTGGTCATTAACCTCTTGCAAAAGCTCAGTATTATCTTGCATGGCAGTATATATTAAGTTAAACAGCTGTTGGTAACTTATCTCCCATTAGCTGCAACTTCATTCAAGGCCAATATTTACTCACATCCCAGAAGCATTGCTGTCCTCCCAATGGCCC
Organism: Nicator chloris; assembly: GCA_013400495.1. NCBI lineage: Eukaryota > Metazoa > Chordata > Aves > Passeriformes > Pycnonotidae > Nicator > Nicator chloris. The sequence continues at coordinate 258,080 of WAAE01003983.1, read as the reverse complement.
TGTGTGTGGAGTCAAATGAGAGCAATTTTTCATAGGCCTTAGGTACTCAGAGGACCACGTTACCCAAGTGCCTCCTAATCCTGAAAGTGCGACACAGGAAAACTCTGCAGGGGTACGAGGCCTGGACACGCTGCACCACCTACAGAGGAAACTCATCTGGAGGAGGCAACCCAACTGGGGGAGCAAACCCAGCTTGGGGAGCATCTCCTGCAGCCACAAAGGTGCTGCCCCAAATTCCCCACCGCCTGCATCCTGCACCAAGCCCTTGCCATGCTGCTGTTTCTCATCCTCCCTCCCTCAGAAGGCAGGTCAGCCGTGGGCCAGCAGGTCCCAAAAGGTCCCAGCCACCAGTGTGACCTTTCTCTTCCCTTTTTGATCCTCTAATTCAACCAAAGGATCAGAAGAGACATCCCTTGCCACTTCACTCAGTTACTCAGACTAGGTTAGTCTTAGCTGAAGAAAATAATTCTCTGGGTTTTCACTGAAGACATTGGCAGGAGTGTGTCAGTGCTTTGCTTCACGGTATTTTTCCAGGGAGTCCATTCTCTTCTTTATTACTTTTGCTGATGCTATAACAGTGTGGCAAAGCCTTAGGCAGACTTAGACCCCACTGTGCTGGACGTGGCAGAATAATGATCAGAGAACAGAATTTGCATACAAAAAACCAAGATCTCTGCAGTATAACTTCTCCGAGCACTATTAAAAGGACTGGGATGTAAACTGGGCATTCTGGGATGGGTTCCCAGGCATTTCCCACCCGCACAGGCACTGCCACGCACACAGCAGAGCTCCTGCTGTCCCTGCCTCAAGTTTTCAGGTGTGAGGGCAGTTTCCCAGTGAGCTGCACAGCCCGGGCTCCACTCATGACCTCTCCTCTCCTCCACACCACCACTGGTCCACACTGCAACAAGAAATCAGACTGTGGTGACAACTGGACTGTTTTATGATGCCACTGGAGCTGGTGGAGCCAGCAGAGCTGAACCCTCATCTGTGAGCAAGTGGCAGCCCTTGGAATGGCCAAGGACTGGCAAGAGACCAAGTCCAAGCTGCACGTGGCAGGTACACTTTGTGTCCCCTGACTCAGATCCCAGCTGGGGTGAGTTTATAACCTTTGATATTGTTACATTAATCATAAGGAATCTCCCAGTTCCTTGGAAATACAGCGTCAGGCTCTCCAGGGCTGGTTTCAGTCGTTTTATTCCCAGGTAATAGCCCTCTCCCTCATTTATAGCTATGTCTAGACACATAGTGAGGAAGGTGCTATAAATGCTTGATGGAAAAGCCCTGTCTACCTCCTAATTCCTGTATTTCACACCCCAACCGTGCACGGATACATGGTTGTAAAGTCTGTGCTCACACACCTTCCCGTGCCACCAGCCCTGTGCCACCAGCCCTGTGCCCCAGCAGCGTGCTGTCCCTGCCAGGGGACACAGCTGGCCCAGCCCAGAGCATCCTAGGGCCAGGAGGGAGCTCCCTCAGATCCTCCAGGAGCCTGTGAGAAATGCCTCCAGTGGCATTTCTCAGCACTGCCCTTCCAAGCACCAGGCAGGATGGTGTGAAGAGGAGGAAATCAAACTCATACATATACAAGAGGAAGGAGAGGACGTGTTTATTCTTTTTTTGGGGCTGCTGAGTCAATATTAATCCAAACCAAGAAAATTAACATAATGGGATGAAATCCTACAATGTTCAAGGCCTCTATGAATGTCAAGAATTCATTCACTAAGTTTCAATACTGAGTTTAATGCACCCATAATTCCAGTGGCACCGCTCCAGTTGCACCTTGTGCAGAGGGAGTCTGACTACCTATGTTACACCTCCCCAAGCCACTGGAAATATCTGAGGCCTCTGAGCAGGGTGAGAATGGTCAGGGTGAATACATGCTGAAGCCTGGGGATGACCCCCTGTCACTGAGACAGGGCATATCACGGGGAAGGAGAATTAAATCACAGCCCCTTGGAAGATGACGGTGGTGCTAACCAGGACCAAGCACACGGTAAGGGGCTGGGATTAGCAACATCACACCTCGGCCATGGAATCACAGAATCAAAGAATCATTTAGACTGGGAAAAGCTGCTAAGATTGTGGAGTCCAAGCACTAAATTACATCCCTAAGTGGCACATCTACACATCTTTTAAATGCCTCCAGGGATGGTGACTCAAACACTTCCCTGGGCAGCATGTTCCAGTGCTTGGTGACCCTTTCCATGAAGTTTCCCCTGATATCCATCTCAAACCTCCCCTGGTGAACCTTGAGGCCATTTCCTCTTGCCCTGTCACTTATTACCTGGAAGAACTGGGCAGCTCCCACCTTTTTACAGCCTCTTTTCGGGTGGTTGTAGAGAGCTGTAAGGTCCCCCCTGAGCCTCCCTTTCTCCAGCCTGAGGCCCCCAGCTCCCTCAGGCACTCGTCATCACATTTGTGCTCCAGACCCTTCACCACCTTTGTTGCCCTTCTCTGGATTTGCTCCAGCACCTCAGTGTCCTTTTTTGAGTGAGTGGCCCAAAAATGAACTCAGACAAAGCAGAGAGGCAGTCAGGGACCGATGGTGAGTGAGCCTGTGACCCACCTGGGGTGACTCTGCTGCCAGCACCGGCGGTGGTGCCAGTTGTTGTCGACTGTTTTTCAGCTCTTATGTGTATTAACGCACTGCAGAGCACTTGGAGCCTTCAAGATAAAAGGTACTTTCACCAGCACTTCGGTGGCTTGTTTCCTATTATAGGTCTGGTTTTGCCACTCCCCCACCCTCTTATCTAAATTTCTCTACAATGCTCTTCTCACTTTTTCATCTCTCTTCTGTGGTCCCTAGCCAGGGAAAAAACAAAACAACAAAAACAATACCAACATATTCATTTCCTTTTCGGAGAGCTTGAGCTTAAGACAGACACAGTGATCTAGAGACAGGAGACTTTCATAAAGGTGGTTCTATAACAAAGAAATGTGCATACTTTGCTGTAAACTCCTCTCTTCAAAATAGCTTGGTACTTAGGGAAAAAAAGGCCTTTGTTTTTTCTCTTTTTGTTTTTAACGAGCATAGTGAATGTTTTAATTAAGTTGGATAGAAATTTTCACAGTGACTTGATGTGAAAATGTGAGCCTTTAAGAGTCGCCTTTGATGCTTGAGTTATGTTTTAAACACTTGATGAGTCCTGCAGAGCTGTTAATCCTTTTAGCATAGCTAATGGCTGTTGCTGGAGTGCTCCTGAAATCCTCTTTTGTTTCTGTCTTCCGGGCCGGAGGCTCCCTCCAGCATGGCAGCAGTCCACCCTGGAGCTGTTTGCCGGACCCCGGAGCCCCCCACACCACTGAGGACACCTGAAGAGCCCAGGACGGTGGATCTCTGATGGGAGCCACGGAAGTCTCCCCATGAACATAACAGGGTGATGCTGGACAGCTCCAGGATCCCCTGCAGGAATGCACACATCGCGGTGGCGTTTCAGAGCTGTGCCGGGGGGAGGTTGGAGGAATTTATCCTCCCCGTCACCCTTCTGGATGTGTCAGGTGCATGAGATGGTGCAGCAGGAGCTCAGGAATGGTCCTCTGACCCTGCGCTCAGCACACATCGCAGTCTGTGTGGGCCATCCTCTGCTATGTTCAGTGTTGCTACCTTAAAGTAAGACTTTTCATTATCAAATATTTTTACTTCAGCTCTCTCCAGATTTGGCAAGCCACCCCACTCCTTGTAAACAGGCTTTCCTCTGCTCTCTAGCTCTGGATTCGCTTGAAGGATAGGTGGCAAACTGACTTTGGGGAAATGCAAATGCCTTCCACAAAGGATGCTGCAGGGAGAGATGAAAGCCAACTCCATTTGCATTAGTTCTGTAACTGGATGTTTTCCCTCTCACGTTTAGGCTGTAGTTCACACACACACACACACACATTTTTGCCACTGAGCTATTTGTTGTCAGCTGCTCCTCCCAGGAGTTTCGAAGAAATCCCCATTTACACACAAAGCTGCTTGTCAGGGCACCGGCAGCAAGCTGCACAGGCAAAAGGAGCACCCCGGGAGCTGGGATTCAGCAGAGCACTGCCGTGGCCTTTTGGGCAAATTCCCCCTTGCTCTGTACCCCTGTACACACCCCGAGCCTGCAGCAGCACCAGCAGGACCCTCCTGCCACCACCCCTGGGCAGCAGTACTGCCGGAATAACTACAAGAAAACCAAGTTGATGAGCTGCAACCCAGAGCCTGGCGAGGACACAGGGAAGTAGCACTGGGGACTCGGCGCCAGACTGGAGCTCCAGCTGAGCTGCTGTGCCAAGCCATGCTCACTTCCCTCAGTGCATCGCTCTGAGACACCCCCCCTCCACCATTTGCACGGCTTTTTGTAGATATTTCCCTTATTATTTTTTAAAGGGAGCAGGGGGATGCCTCTCTGGCAGCAAGCAGAGGAGTTTAAGAACAGTTATGCTCAGGCAGCCTTTGAAGCCACTGAGCTCAAGGGGATGGGGCTGGAGACCCTAGAACTGCTGGCATCCTAACCAGAGGCGTTTCTGGCTTAACAGGGAGCCAAATATCTGTTTTCATTCTGACAGCAAGAGCTTTGCATCGGGAAACAGATAAAAACCCAGGGAAACCAATAAAAACCCGGTTTATATTCAGCCCCATCTACTTTTGGTTGCAGCAAAACCCGTAGAGAGCCCTAAAATTGCAGAATCTGTGCTTATTTCACCTTATGTCAGCGACGCTCAGGAGAAGGGGATTTCTGGAGGGGGATTTTTGCGCGCAATGATCAGACCCCTGTACTCACATCCTTTCCTGCAAATAAACACAGAGCACCCTTTGGTACACAACAGGCACCTGGGGGAAGCCCGGTGCCACCTGTGATCCATGGCAGCATGGGTGGACATCCCGCAGCCAGGATGCAGCCCCACTCAGCATCAGCACCAGCAGATCAAGGAGCCACGCAGGATCCATGGGGCACAGCAAGCTTGGGAGGTGTGGAGGGGATCCTGCTGGGAGTGGGCACCACTGTGGGCCAACGTGAAGGGGGCTCACAGCTAGAGCCACCCAGATTCCCGGCACAAACCACCACGGGACACCTAAATCCTTGTGCCAGCTGCCCAGCTGCCCAAGGAGTAGTGTGACAGTGGCATGTCCAGAGGGAGGACTCCAGATGTGACATCTCCCCAGAGCAGGAGCACAGGAACAGGCTCCCCAGGCAATTATCTGGGCTGAGCACACCTTCCCTTCCGCAGGGCAGAGCCACAGATCGATACCCCACGCCCAAGGGAAGTCACTGCTCAGCCACACGGTCCGCGGTGACATTCTGCCACCGTGCAGGGAAAAAAGGGAAAAGGCTGCACACAGGGATCTCCCACGCACAGGGAAGCACCCCGGTAAAATCCGCACCAGATGGCACCAGCATGGCAGGACCCCCAGCAGCACCCACGGCCCTTGGGGCATATCAGGTCTGCAGGTGGGCAGCGCCTCCGCTACCGGGGTAGGAAAGTCTCGCTCAGAACATGTTCAGCACTCTCGGGAAAATCGGAGCCCCTCCTCATGTCCCCGGCTGTGCTGCCTCTCCCCCGGGCTATGTCCCCTCTCCCACACTCGCTTCCTGAGGTCGCCTGCGAAGGGAACGCGCTCCCAAGGCGGAAACGGGAGCATCCCGAGCCTCCCAATACTCAGCCCTGCCACAGGGCTGGAAGGAGTCCACGTTCCCTGCGGAGAACGGAGCTCCAAAACGGTGCTCAGCCTCCAGCCAAGGCCTAGCGGGGCGCATCCCCAGGAGCGGAGCGGGCCCCGCGGGGTGAGACACCCGCACCCTGAGCAGCAGCAGGCTCCGGGCATACCCTTCGGGGCTCCCCCGTCCCACGGGTCCCTCCTGGGGCTCCCACCCCGAGGTCAGGTTCCTCGAAGCCAAGTTTGGTCCAAGAGCAATAGAACCTTCTCCCGCAGCAGCCGGAGCAGCCGACACCCCTCTGCCTCCAGCCCTGGCCACATCCCCCCGGCCCCTCGCCACTGCGGCCGGTCCCGAGGGGACCCCGGGCCACGCTGCTGTCCCGCCGGGGGACTCGGGGCTGCGGGCGCAGCGGCGAGCGCAGGGGAGGACGAGCAGCCGGCGCCGCCCGGGGCAGCCCCATCCCAACAGCATCCGAGGCGGCGAAAGCGGGGAGCCTGTGCCCGCTGGGACCGCAACCGGGGAAACTTGTGCCGCGTCCGGAGCCCGGCGAGACGATACCGCGGCGGATGAGGGGAGATGCGCGGCGGGGGCGGCGAGGCCCCCGGGTGCCGCCGGCCGTGCCTTACCTGCCCGGCCGCTCCGCAGGCTGCGGTCCGCGCCGTAAATCCGTGCGCCGGCTGCGGAGCCGGGTGCGGCGCCGGGCGGGCGGGCGGGTGCCCCCACC
>WAAE01003983.1:220821-251526 GCA_013400495.1 Nicator chloris | reverse complement strand
CGCCCCTCCGCCCCGTGCCGCCGGCGCTGCGGGCACCGACCGCCGCCGGGAGGGGCCGACGGTACCCCCGAGTCCGGCGCTCCGGCCGCAGCGCCGTCCCCTGGGACCCCCGACACCGGGAGCTGGGGATTCTTCCACCGCCATCCTGCAGCCGGGGTCCCCATCCCCGCTCTCGGCATCCGGGAGAAACCCGTCCTGCGGGATCCTGTCCCTTTGTCGCCGGGTCAGGGACTTGTCCGAGACCTCGTCCCATCCCCGGAACCGAAGAGCGGCATCAGAATCCAGACCCTTTGCCTTCTTCCTCCCGCTTCCATCCCTGCGGGCTGTGGTCATCCCCTGGACCCCGGAGTCCTCAGCGGCGACCTCTTAAGCCGATGCCGCTGCCAGAGCCCAGGGCTCCCTGTCCCTACCCTGGGAAACCCTCTGGTCAGCCCCGGAGCCCAGGACACTGGACCTCTCCTGGCTGTGCCCCGGCTGTAGTTCAGCAGCTCAATGGGGAATGGGAAAGGGGCTGCCCAGTCTCCCCGCTCCGCACAGCCTGCCCCACGCCCCCCACAGCACAGGCGGCACACCATCCCACCGCTTGGGTAGCCCAAGTCAGGCTCATGCCCTGTGTCAGTACCCATTTTGCAGTGCCCCTCCTGCCACAGCTCTGAAGTTCCTACCTCTCCCAACCCTGCCCAGGCACAGGTACGATTCTTCACCGGGAACATTCCTGCAGCAGCTCCAATTCCAGCGGCACTGAAACCACCCTGCCATAGGTGGGCTTTGCGTGTGGGTGACAGGGATGGGAACTGATGCTGCAGGAAATCTCTTAACTCCACAGATTTTGGCTTTTGACAGCACCGGCTGAAGAGTGGTGAGCCCTGTCCCAGACATCTACCCTCAGTTTGAGGGTTTTCCTGGGATGCAGAACCAGTGATCCAGGAGAAGTGATCCTCGGTTGGCTGTCCTCATCACCAAGGACTGAAAAATGCAGCACTGAAAATCGAGGAGCAGAGGGATGCCAGCCTGAGCCCTGCTCGCAGCCTCACCCGCAGGCTCACAGCGCTTCACAGAGAGGGAAAAATTTCAGCTTCACACCCTACAAAGGGAAGAACTATTGCTTTATGGCAGGAATGGGGGACCCTTCTGCGATGCAGAATTGCCTGGCCCAGGGGCTCCCACTCCTCCCAAGCTGCAGCTGCCCCTGTCACGGCTGACTGCCTCAGCTCCCTGATGTGGCTACAGTTCTGGGATGCACTGGGATGCTAGCTGTGGGAGAATTAGCAAACCCAGAGAAACCAAGCACTGCTGGAGGTAAAGCCTGGGGGCTGCTCTGCACCAGGTCACCATGCAGAAGGCGGGTGTCTTCACAGCCTCTTGTCTGTAGCCAAAGCTGCTCCAACTGAAAGAACCCTGTGGAGTTATGGATGGGACTTTGTGAGAAGGGAGCCCTCCCAGGCAGCGGGATGAAAGCAGATTAAGGCTGCAAGTGTATTTAGACGAATATGAGCTTAATCCACTGACCAGATCAATCAAAGCTGCAAGTGATGCTTTCCCCCTGGAGTGTCTTGCTATTCCTGTGCCTGTTCACTGAAGGAAAAGGAGCTCTGCCTGGCATGTACAGCAGCTGCCCTCCCACATCTGGACTCACTTTATCTGTGCAAACCAGCCACAACCCTAATTTCCAACCATATTAACAAGCAGTACTGTAGATTGCCATGAGGGACCTGTGTCCGTGCCAAGGATGGCAGGCAGGCCTCACTTCTGAGTTGGAGCACCAGCGTGGTTGGAATGGGAAGTCTTGCAAAGCAGGGCAATTTGTAGATATCTCTGTGCAGTTCTGGTCACTTATCACACTTATGCTGAATTATGCTTTACTTATATAAACTCTAATGGTGTTACTCCAGGGAGGCAAAGCCAGTTCTTATGCTAATTTGACTATTTGTTAGTCTTATAACCCTTACTTAGATTTACTGTGCTTCTTAATATTGTCAACATGCCTTAATTTTGGTGTGAGAGTGCTTTTATGGGCAATTATAACAGGAGAGGTTAAATTGCACAAATGCAACTTCCCAACAGGTCCATGACTGTGGAGTTTACAGCTGAAGAGATTTGTACGTCACCACACCTGACCGTATGCACACCTCTGGTTACTTCTGCGTCAGGTTTTGTGTTTGTCTTGGCCGTATCTGCTAATTTATTCCTCGAGGGGGATTTCCAGATCACTTGTGAGCCCTACTGAGCCCCCTGGGACTGTCTGTCTCCAAGATCTTTGCCCACAGGTCTACACTGGCTCATCTCCCAAGAGTGCTGAGTGACAGGAGACTTTACCGAGCAGGCAGCACACAGGGTATTAACTGTGAGTCACAGCACTGGGTCATTTGAGCCAGTGCAGAACAAGGTTTATGGATCTTAAGGGTCCCTGTCTGGAAATACACATTAATTGGTTGTCTGTGTCATAAATCTCCCCATTTATGCCACTCAAGCTGGATGAATAATTGGAGAGAGGTTTGTGACTAATTGATTTGCTGATCAGTGGAAAGAAATCATGAATAATTTATTTGATGAATATTCCTCAACCATGCGTAAAGCTGGTCAGTTGCTGAACATAATTAGTTGCAAGAACTCCATTTTTCAGCCAATGGCTTTGTTCATTTGCCAGAGCACCTCACACTTCTCACCCTCCAGAGTGGGTCCCCCTGGATTTCTCCCAAGCTCCGTACAGACAGAGGCTGTTCTTCAAAGCAGCCTGAGGACTTCACCGTGGCTGTTCTGTCCATCCACTCCTTTGCAGTTCACACTGCAAAGCTCCCTCTTCCTCCTCATGTCTTCGCAGGCACAGATCCTCCAGGCTGCACAGAACTTTCCAAGTGGGGTTCAGCTGACCCTCTGCTTGGGATCAAGGCATCAAGCAGTTCTGCCAGTGGAAGGGGAGGATGCAGGTGCAAATGTCTGTGACACCATCAGCTCCTGGCACTTTCTGCGTGGCAGTTTTGCTGTGTTGGATGAGTCCCACACAAGATATCCGTGAAGCCAACCTTTGGAGCAGAGGTGCTGCCCCTCATCCACACAGCTGGGCCAGCTAAGGGATGGAGGAAAAGGTTGGGACAAGCACAACAAAGGAGGAATATCCTGCACGGCCAAGCTCTAATTCCTTTTTCCGAGCATAAACCCTTAAGCAGGCCACAAAAGTGTGTCATTTTTCCTGTACCTGCACGAGTCCTGGTCCTCCCTTTGCAGGCATCCTTGCACCACCTGGCACAGCAGTCAGGCAAGACCTGCACGGCTGCTGCTTCTGGGCTCTTAAAAAAAAAAAAAAAATAAAAAAAAAAAGGAGGAAAAAGGAGACTCTTTGGTTTCTCTAAAATTGCTGTTTATTTGCCAGTTTTTGCATGTTAAGATTTCTGAGAAAACAAAGAATCTCCAGAGGCTTCTTGATGTTACAGAAATCCTATCAGCTTTCTCCTGCGGTTCTCAGATCTGGCAGGGGCAGCTTCCCTCCCTCCTCTTTTTTCACCCCTAAGCAACACACACACAACCTCCCCACTGAATTAACATCATCTTTCCTCTGCAATATCATCTCAGAGTGACTTTCTTGGCTCACAGTTGCAAATTTGTTCTCTCCCAGTGCAGGGGATTCCGAGCAGTAGGAGTCAGGATCTGCCTGGAGCGTATGCAATCCTGTCCCAGGCTGCACTTGTTTGGGAATGAGAATCTCCTCTTCCCATGGAACGGGGTCGATTCAGAAACCCCTACAGAAGTCCTGCAATGTTTAAGTTTAATGGGAATAGGACACTTGAGAGCACATGAGCTGTCTCTGACCGGGCAGGGAGAGCTCCCTCCCTGTGGGAGTTTTTTGCCAGCACCCACAAGCCTTGTGTAGTTTGGGGGAACGATTTTTGCGGGGACTCAGCAGCTAGCCGGGCTGGAGCAGGGCTGGTGGATGGCCTGGGAGCTGCGCTGGCTGTGCTGCGGGAGCCTCGGAGGGCTGTGCCCGCCGGCTCGGCAGGAAGTTCACAGCCTGGCACCGACGGCTAATTTCATTATGCGATGTTTGTAGCCAGAGTCAGGACTTTAATTATGTCTTCCCTCTCCTCGCTGGCTCTTAGCCAAGTCACGTCTGCTCTGCTCCGGGCGGTGCTCAGCCGCGCCGCGGAGAAAGTGGGATTGTGGCACAGCGGGGAGATGGGGACAGAGGCTGCAGATCCAAGGGTTTGCTGTTGCAATCCCTGCTTCGGGTGCTTACCCCGGTCACTGGTCGCTGCTGCCGGACTGGGAATTCACGTGAGGTCCTTGTGAGCCGGAGAGAGGGGGTGTGCTCAGCGCCGTGGCTCTGGGAGCGCAGCTCCTGTCGGAGCGTGCCCCGTGCTGAGCCGCTGTGTGCAGCCCACAAGGGTCGGGCTGCAGCCCGGGATGCATCCCCGCTCACAGCAGGGACCAGGGGACCAGCCAGCACCCCTTGTCCTTCCTCCTCTCGGGGCTGTTCTCCCCCTCGTTGCTTCCCTGGCTGCTGGGGAGTGGGGCTGAGGGGCCGCTCCACCACCTGGATTGACGGGGCTTTAATGTATTCCTCTCTTCCCATCGCAGCAGATGCTCCGTGTAAATCAGCGCCGCAGACAAGCCGCGCCGTTCTGCACCAGCTGGGACTTTTGGCCCTGGAAGGCTTTGCTGTGGCCTCCAATAAATACACCAAGACATCCAGCAGGGCTGGGCAGGGAGGACAGCAGCTGCCTGCCGGCACAGCCCACACACCCAGAGAGGATCCTGCAGCCTGTGCCGGAGTTGGGCGAGCCGGGGTGGTCCCCAGAGCGATGGAGAGGAGCTGTCTTGTGTGTGCGCGCATCCTTCCTGGGGGGAAAAGAGCTCTGAGAGAGATGTCCTGAATGCCCAGCCTGCCTCGCTGCCTTTATCTTTGCAGCGCTTTGGAGAGAGCTTGCCTGGAAGCAAAGCACTGATGCGTGGGTATTTTTCACCTTCAGATTTGCCGCTGAGCTTGTTTAGGTGGAGGATGGGCTTAACGGTCCAGGCTTAGCAGAAAGAAAGGGGAAAGTTTGCTCAAGACAACCTAATTGATCTTAATGAGACAGGAAGGGCTTTGTGCTGCAAACACTAGTGTTTGTTTTGTGAGTTTAATGCATTTTCTGGCTGGGTTTGATTACTCTGGGGAAGTCCTCTGGCCTAATAAATGGAGCCATAGAGAATTAGAACTGATAATTTCAGTTGCTGCTCTCAGCCCAAAACAGCTCAGCCTTCCAGAGGGGAAATAGAACTGGGGAAAAGGGTAATTGCAATGGATTCAATTAACTCCCAATTATTGTCCAGCTTTGGCTCTGGTGAGTGGGCAGCAGCCAGGGCTGGGTGCCCAGGGACAGGGTACATGGACTGGTGTCCTCCAGCGGGGTGACACCAGGCCCACTTGGACACCCAATAGGGAGCTGGTGCTCTCAAAAAGCCAGGAAACTGTGGGAAGTTTTGTGGATTTTACGTCGAGCTGATAATGATTAAAACGGTTATTGTCAGAGGGAAAATTCTTTTTCAAACCCTGGGCATTTGGATCGTGACTTTCATAGAAAATGGTGTCATTTCTGCTTTCCTCTGCACTGAAAAATGGAGCCACAATGTGGTTTTGTGCTTTTTATTGGTATCTCCTTAAATGGAAGGGGAAAAAATTACTTCGAATCTCACAGCTGCTGTTGAAAAGGTGGTTCTCTGGAGAGCAATGTTTCCACTGAGAGATTTCTTCCTGCCTGTTAACAGCTGCCTGTCCCCATCAGCTTCCTGGGGAGCAACCATATCCAAACCCGTCCCAAGCCAGGACTGGGACAAGCAGGCGCTGAGCTGATGCCAGTGATGCACCTTGCTGCTGCAGCCACAGCTGAGAAATGCCCCTGGAGATGCCAAGACCTGGCCTGTCTTAGGGAAACAACAGCAAGAAGAGGGGTGAGTCAAAGCACAGCAAGGAGGGGTTGGCAAGGCAAAGCAAGGCAAGGCAAGGGAGGAGTCGATAGGGCAAGGTCATGGAGGGATAGGCACAGAATGGTGCCAGGGGAAGGCCAACACAGCTCCCACAGCATCCCTCCACTTGCTGGGGTCAAGTGATGCCTTCTTATGGCAAGGGAAGGAGTTGGTGGAAACGCAGCAGCTTCTCAGCGCTTCCCTTCTACACAAGAAAACATGGAGAAAAAATCACTGCAAGCTCTCCTTGCTTCCATCAGTAGGAGGGAAAAGAAAATTCTCATTTGTCTTCTTTTTTTCCCTTCCTTTTTTTTCTTCTGTTTTTTACCTTTGCAAACAAAACTGCTTAACAGGGTCTCCCCCGCTGGAACTCCATCCCCCTGCTCCAAACCCCTCCCTGTGGGATGCAGCGCGTGGCCAGTACGCAGCCCTGCACAGCTGTAGGGGTAAGACAAAGCCACCTCCCCGTTGTCCCCAGCCTGTCCTCGCTGCTCAGCCACCTGCCAGAGACACGCCATCACCCCAGGGACAGGGAGAGCCCCAGAGCCAGGGGCTGAGCAGCCAAGGGGCTGAGTCATGGGGACACCGTGCCTCTGCAGCCCTGGGAATGTCATGGGAAGAGCAGAGAGGGAGAGCAAGATTATTTATAGCTGCAAGAGCAATTATAGGGAGCTGGTGTGGAGCAGCTGGCAGGCTGCTGCTGTGTAGGCACACAGCACTGGGATGGGGGGCTGGGAGCTCACGGTGGGATGGAGGGCAAGGCTGTTCCTCAACCGACTGGCTGGCTGCACTCTGTAGGAAAAGCAGGAGTAGTCACTGCCCATCTCTGCCTTTTTGACCTCAGTACAGCTCTGGGTTCCTGTCCCCAGCACCCCCTCCCTCAGCTTCCTTCAGAGCCTGGAAAATCCCCTTTGCTGCTTTCTTGCCCCCTTGGACCAGAGATTTGTTCTGCTCACCGTTTCTGCTTCCCAGACCAATTTGCTGCTTTTCACATTGATTGCTGTCTATTTTCCCACTCTGCCTGTTGGTGGATTTGGGGTTTTTATTGCTAATTACTCTTCCTGCTCCTCTGCTGGGGGAAATACTTCCCAGTCCATTTTAACCGACATTATGGGCATTAAACAATATTTGCTAAAGATAAACATTTTTAAATCAGTCAGTCTGGACAGGCTGCTTTGGCTTGCAGCTCTTGTCAGAGGCTAGTGATGCCCTGAAATACTCTCTTGCACCCAAACCTGTCAGGGTTGAGACAAGGCACAGTTTCACTGTGCAATTTATGGTTGGAGACCAAATGGCTGAGCAGGGAATGCGCGGCTGGAGACTGCAGGCGAGACAAAAGCTCCCTGCAGAAGCCCAGGCAGCTGCAAAGTTGGGCTGTGTTTAATTTCAAATGCCTGGAGAGTTCCCGTTTGATTTCTGGGAGGATTTCAGACTGGGAGCTATTAGGGGTAGAGTTGAGGTACATCTAAGGCTCTTTGCAAAGGGCGTACAGGCACTTGCTGAGCTGTTCAGGAGAAACTGGGATGGTGCTGATTTCTCTGCTCAGCGAGGAGCAGCCCCAGGCAGGAGGAATGCCAGGGGAAGGGAGGTTGCACAGGCCATGGTGATTCCAGCACCACACAACCCCCAGGCAGGGCAGTGGGCAGGCAAGACAAACTGCCCAGGAACAGCCTTGGAGGCAACTGGTGGCCTTTTGATGTACTTTAGAAAGAGAGAAATGATTCAGGCCCAGAGCTGTTCGGGTCACAAGAACTTCTCTTTTGTGAGGGAGCTCCACCAGCTGAGGTTTATTATTCCAAAACCCTGGCAGAAGCTGTCAGGCCAGCCAAGCCCTGGAGCTGCTGGCCTTGCTCCTGGCCCAGCTTGGCGAGGCACAGGTCCAGGAGGGCTCTGCACATCAGTGCTCCTGCCCCCTGGGGGCTTTTCAGTCACTGGAAAACTTAAAGAAAGGAGGTCAGGAAATCTTGCCGAACTCTCTGTTAGAAGGTTGCAAGCTCAAGCACCAGGAATTAGGCAGGGCTAGTTTTATGGTAGTTGGTTTGACCTCTGTTCTGCCCCCATCTACATTACCATGCAGTGTTTAGTTAAATGATCACTTACTCCTTCCTCCTGGGGCTTTTCACTCATTTTAGTGCACATGGAGCAAAATTAAAGTTTCACAGGAACTCAAATCTGGCCTTTCCCAACATTTGAGTACTTGTCTCGCTGCCTGAGCAATGTCATTTTTAACAGAGCTTTTTTGTCTGTAGGATCTTAAATAATTTGGTATCAGTCCCAGTCCCACTGAGCTCAGTGGATAATTAGCTCCTGGTTGTAAGTGAGCAGCACGTGGCGTGGCTACCGTGCCTCCCCCAGTGCCTCCCCCACCCCCCTTGGTGGGTCGAGGGGTGTTTCTATTAAAGCAGCCTGGCTGGTAAATGCCCCAAGAGGGCCCTGATTCACATGCTGCAGACCAGGCTTCTACCTGATAAAACCCCTTTAAAGGTCTCCGGCAAAAGGCGTCAGAAGAGTGAAACTGTGTTGATTCTGTCTCGCATGCCCCAAGGATAAGCAAGCCCAAGTGGCTGCTTATACCATACCCTGGTTCCATACCCTGCTCTGTGCTAATGTGCACTCATTTTCCTGGGGAGCTGGATACATCTCTGTCGAGCAGGGCTATTACAGATAGGTTACTGCAGCCTTGTGCAGGGGAAAATGGTTTTATTTTCTACACAGAGCATGGTGCATTTGCATCTCAAGGAATGCTTTTTCCTTGAAGGAATTTTCCATTATGAGAGAAATAAATTCCTCCTGTGGGTAAACTGCTCCAAGCACCTCAGCCGTAGGATGTGTCTTCCCAGACCTTGCAGCCCCATCACAGAGGTGCTGGCAGGGCAGCCCTGGCCTGGCAAGGGGGGCTGTGAGAAGGGAAGGAGAGAAGCCAGCCTGCCCTGCTCTGTGCTCTGACTGCACTGCACAAGGGCCTGGGCTGGAGATGCCTTCCCTGATGGGCAGAGCTACCCAGTGTCTACCTGTTGCAGATAGGTAAAAGATGTTGTAAAGGAAAGGTCTTATAAAATACGGATTAGGCCCTGCTGCTCTAGCAATAGCTTGCAAGTTCCCAGTCAAAACAATCTTGGGAATGAAAGTCAGTTAATAACAAACTATTCCTAGGTGGTAAAAAGACTGCACCTGTAAAAACAATAAGATTTGTCCCAGGAGAATAAGTAGAAAAAGTATGTAAACCAACTAAAAATACAGAAGTTTGATAAATATGCATGATACTGTGTGCTGACCAATGAATTGTGTGTGTTGCTAAGCAATTAAGTTCAACTCGGTGCCTTCTGATAATCCTATAAAAGATGACCTGTACTATAAAGATTGGGCTTCCCTGCATGAAGAAACTGAGTCCTGTCTGCTTATTATTGCAATACCTACCTGAGGCTGAAAATATCCCAGCAGCTGGAGGGGGCTGGGAATTTTAGCTGCATGGGAAGGCACTGCTCTGGAGCAGATAATCGTGGTGGTGATGAACTGCATGAATCATTTAGAAGGAGGTAATATCGTGCCATATGTTACGTGTCAGTATGTGGAGAACATGTCACATTCATTAGGATAATTGCACAGTCCGTCATTTTTGGAAAAAAAAAGTTAAAACCATTCCTAGACTCATCAGCATTTGCAGGGCAGAGCCAGGCTGTGTTCCTATGGTGGAGAGACTGGGCACCAAGGGCAGGCACCTGAGGAAGCATCAGGCTGTGTCAAAGAAGAGGAGAATGAAACAGCTGGCTGGGAGGGAGGCAGAGGAGAGGAAATACTGCTTCACTAGGCCAAGAGGCTAAATAAAACATGAGCCTTTCCCTGGGCATCTGTGAGGAGGTCAGGATGGATGCCAAGCCCCGCGTGTAGGAAAGCCAAAGGCTTTTGAAGACTCACATCTTCCACATTTCCAGCCAAAAACGTTCCAGACTCTGACCTTTGTTAAGGTTTTCCTGTGAGATTAAAAGCCCCCCTGCTGCTAGAGATGCCCCCCTTGCTGGGCAGGGCTCTGCAGCCGTGAGGTGTCCCTGCCCTCCTGCAGCTCCCTGGTGCTGGAGAGCCCTGTGGAGCAGGGTGGGTGACACATGTGTCCCCAGAGGACCCCTGTGCCACGGGGCAGGGTGTGGCTGGCAGCTCCTGTGGGCAGCTCCTGTGGGCAGGGATGGCCCGGCTTGTGGCTGAATTGCCCTCCCAGGAGTGCCACGGCTCTGGGCAGGAATTAGTTCTCATTAGCAGTTTTCCAGGCTTTTAGCAATCCAAGCAGCCATGCCTGAAAGGCTCTGGGGTGAGCTGTCATTACTGCACAAAGGTAGCTAAGCTCCCAAATCCTATTAGCGCGGAGGAAAGAAACGCTGGGGATGACCTGGGGCAAGGCAGAATACAGCTGTGCCAGCCAGGGAAGGGCAGCATCACCTTCCAGACACCCCTGTCACCCCACACCAGCAAGACTGGGGGTTCTTTCTCCCTCAGGCATGTGAAAAACGAGGTTCACTTTCCTGGTAAAATTTAAAGAGTTTAATAAAAAGACAATAAGAGACAGAAAACAAGCAAAGGGTTAATATGGTCGGGTGTCTTGGCACTGAGCCAAGAGCACACCTGAAATCTCTCAGGGATACTTTAAATACATTTTCTGTTACATCTGCCTGTTGCATATGCATAGGGTGTGATGCATATTCATCTTATTCCAAGAACAGTTTTGCATGGCCAATCCTTGGGTCCGCCTTTTTAGAGCAGGCTGTTCCTTGGCTGTAGTTTCCTTATCCCCTCCAGTTTTGGGCTGTGTCCGTGCTTTCTTCACACGGCAGGTGCTGATCATTGGGCACATCAGTAGCAGGGTCCTCTTCACACGTTCATTGGAAGTTATCCCAACCAAACAGACAGTTCAATTACAAGCACAGGTATATATCAGCTATCCCACTACTGTGTCTAAGTAAAAAGAACTCTACAGCAGAGTCATTCTGACACTACACATAGAACATTCACTACACATATAACATTCACTACACATATAACATTCACTTAATACTTGCGAAAAGCCAATAACCTAACATGTATCTATAACAGGCAGCTGACCTGGTGCAGCCTGCATCCTTCCAAAGCTGCCCGACCTCGGAGGTACTGTAAAATGTGCAATTTATGTTTCGTGTCAGGTAAACAGAAGTGACTTACGCAATTGTGGTTGTGAGATGTGTGAAACACGGCCATGGGACAGTTATAAAGATAAGTTTTAGTAAATAACCGAGAAAGGAACATGGAATAAGGCTTTTAAACAAATATCTTGCTTACTCATAAGTGAATAAAGTGAGCTGCAAAGTTTTCACAATACAAGTTTTGAGGTTTCTAACTAGTAGAAGTTTTTATAGGCTTTTAATAAGTACTTCTATAACAATAAAATTATAATTGCTTGCAAGTAATTATTATAAGCTTCAAGCTGCTTTGTAATAAGAAGTTTAGAACTATAGCTTTAGAATGTATATGAAGATTTGTAATCACCTAAACAAAAGAAGGAAGTAAGCTCATCCTAACTTCCTACCAAAACCCAGGATATTGAGAATTTATGATCCTGAGAAAAAGGAAGATGGATATCGCACAATTAATTTACATCTGAAGAAGGAAAGCTGGACTTCAACCTTGCTGATCACCTTCATGGATTTACGACCTTAATCTGACATCAAATAAGAATTGATCACAATAGACTATAGAAATTAAAAAGAAGAAAAATAGAAACGAAGAGGAAACCACCCAAAATGGAAACTGCTGAAAAATGTGTATTAACATGTATAAATACCAGCAAAGACTAGCAGTCAGTCATGCAGCTGGAGGGACCCCCCCCTCCACTGCACCCAGCGCTGTTTGCTCACATTTTACCATCCAAATTATTAAATTAATAAATGAAATTGCTGCTTGATATATTGGCTGAGCCAAGCTTCTCATTTATTACAGTACCCTCCATCCATGCTGGGACTGCCCATGCCATCCACCTCCTGCCACCATTCCCCAGGCTCCTCTGCCTGCTCCTCCCTCCACCAGTGCCTTTATACGTGGAGGAGCCAAAATCCAGTCCCAGGCTCCCCTACCAAGCATGGCAGGTGAAGGTTACTCTGCAAATTAACTATATTACCCCCCCCCCCAGGTTTTTGCAAGACACTTGATCACTTGATTCAAGCATTGCATGGCATTTCTATTTTTAAACAATAACGCTGCCTAACATCAATGAAGCTCAAGTCAGGAGGCAGACAACCAGGCTGGAAACTGTCACCAGCAGGGAGTCATCACGCATGGCTGCTGCCCCCGAGCCAGGGAGCCCCCGGGATGTCCCAGAGCACGGGCAGGGAGCAATGCCAGGGGATGAGCAGTGCCCAGGAGTGCTCCTGTGGGCAGGCACACGGCTGCTCGCTGGGACAGGGCAGCAGTTTCACCCCAGGAGGCAGAAGGAGGGCTCCTGTGCACAGCCTCTCCTGTCTTGTGCTGCCCATCCCGCTGCAGGAGCTTCCTGCCCTCTCTGTGAGTCCTGCTAACAGCACTCACTGAGATACTTCAGATTTCACAGGTCTAATTCACCCCCCTGCTCCTCCTCCTGCCCCACAGCATAAGCCCATGAGGGTTTCAAAAGTACAGCAGCACCAAGACACCTTCAAAGTGTTAGAAATACATATTATAAAGTTGGCTTTTCGCAAGTATTAAGATGAATGCTATACGTATTGTTATAAATACATATTATATTATTGGCTTTTTGCAAATATTAAAAGGAATGCTATATGTATAGTGTTGGAATAACTTTGCTGTATGAATATAGTTTTTATTTTTGCTGTTAACAAAACTTAGCAATAGTAGTCTGATAAATATATCTTAGGCCATAGCATAATGGAGACTATGTAATGTTAAAATGCTTTTATTCATGTAACTAACTCAGAGAATGGTGAAGGTAATTAGGTGATTCCTCACATTTGTGGATTATCCTATCTGGATGAAGACAGCAGTGACAAACCAGAACCCCAAAAGAAGAATGTATTGACTCTCCTTATCAGGGAGTGTAAAAACAACAGGATGGAACCATGAGGAGAAATAAAATTATTGATTTAATCTACAGGATGGCATGAGGACAAGTCAAAGGTTAAAACCAAGCAAAAGAACATCTAAACTCAAAGGAATGTTTGAATAATGCGTAACAGTCTATGAATATGTAACAGGCTGATGCAATAGAAAAAAGTATTTAAAGGGTGTTTTCAAAATAGTGTGGGGGGCTTGGCTGAATGCCAAGCACCCGGCAGCCTTTGCCTTCTGTCTCCTATTGTCTTTTTATTAAACTTTTTAAATTTTACCAAGAAAGTGAACCTCGTTTTTCACAAAGGTAACACATTCCCTGCAGCAAGCAGGCTCCGCTTCCCAAAAATCCCAGCAGTGAGGGACACTGAATCCCTCCCAAAATGAGAAGCCATGTGGCACAGAGCTCTGCTGAGCTCCCACACTGCCATCTCCCACCCTCCAGCACGGACTTCCAGGTCCAAAGGGCTGCAAAGAGTCTCAAAAAGGAATGGTGGGCTGACTTTTCTCTCCAAGCAACTTTTATACTTCTCTGATTGCCTGGAGTGTCCCTTAGATCTTTAAGTGATAAACTGCCCTCCTAAAAAAAAACCCCTATTGGTGTTTGCCATTTTTGTTTCCCTCTTCATGGCAGAGCACTGCAAAGGGCTTAGCAAGCCACCCCACATGGCACAGGGGAGCAGTGTCTGTCCTGCACCTCAGCTCCTAAACTGGGGAGACTGGGAAAGTTTTCACTCAGCAGAAATTCCAGCAGGACCTTGAAGAAGAAAATGCCATCACCCAGGAGGGACCGTGGCTGTGACTGGGGATGGAGAGCAAGGATCAGCTGGGAATTTGCCAAGGAAATGCTTGCTCGTCAGAGACGTGTGGGGATTCCTTTTGGGCCCAACACCAGACCAGGATTTTGGGGAGCAGATGCCAATATCACACCTCCTAGAGCCCTTTTACTTTGCATTTCCCACCCTGGAGGTGCAGTCAAGGCTGGAGAGGGGAGGACAGCCACAACTACACTTTCTGCATGTTATACTCTCTGTCAAGTGATTTTCACCCCCAGCAAATTTGAGGCAGCGTGGTGTGCAGTGAAGAATACAATAAAATTGAATTATTCTGGTGCAAGAAGTTTCCCTCCTCCCCATTTGTCAAGCTTTCTGCATCTCATTCCAGAGCAAAGAAAAATCACCCAGCAATCCATCAGGAAGGGGAAAAAACAGAAAGCCTCCACAGAAAGCAGGTGTATTGGGTGGCACAGCATCTGAGCAGTCCCTGAGGTGCTCAGGCTCTCTGCCATGTTCCTGCATTTCCCCCAGCCCATCTTCCTGGAGCTGTGCCCCTTTTCCCCCAGGGCCAGGTGATTTCTGACAAAGCCATCTGCAGCAGAAGAGCTGCTGTGTGCTGCAGGCCCTGTGTCCCAGGGGAGGCTGTTCCTGGGGGCAGGCTTCCATTGCCCCCAGGGGGACTGCAGGTGGGATGGGTTTGCAGATGTTGTGCTCTCTGAGCTCCCCTGCAGCATGCCAGGGAACTCAGCTGCAAAGATGAATTTTGTATTGATTTCTGTAGCTCTGCTGAAATTCTTTATTGGGTGCCAAGCAGCACACGGTGATGGAAAACTGCAAGGATGGCTTGAGCTGCTGAAGGGTTTTCTGAAAATCCAGGAGAAACTGGAAAAGCCACTGAGGAGGAGGAAAACAGTGTGCTCTAAAAGGCACAACTGGGGAGATAAAGGGTTTTGCAGGCTATGTGTTTCTTCTTTCTTCTGAAGGGAAATTATACCCAAATTCACATTTTCCTCCAGAAGCTTTTGATGAAAGAGCAATTTTTGTATTGAATGACTGTGTTAAAAGGTGTCCAGCCAACTCTATTCTGCTTTACCACATCTGTTTTATCTGTGAACACAGACCAAGGACTTTCTTTCCATTCCCTTTTCTTTTTTTCTTTTTTTTTTTTCTTTGGGACTAGAAAAGGTCAAGCTCATAGTTTGTTTGAACTTCATAGAAGAAGCTGTACTGAACTTAGCAGGTGTCCTGGAAGGGTGAAGGAAGCAGCAAGGTGTGGCTCAGGGGCAGGAGGGGTGAAGGGCTGGGGAACAGGACAATTCAGCCCCCAAGGCAGGGCCAGGAGCTGGACTCAGTGATGCTTGTGGGTCCCCTCCAACCCAGGATATTCTGTGATTCTGTGATTCTTGAAGCAGAATATCAGCAATGCCAGAAGACTTAATCCTTTCCTTGCAGAGGATCGACTTTGCCTCCTAAGGTTTTGTCCCCTGCCCACCCTTGCAGCTCCCCATGTCTCCTGCAGTGCAGTTCATCTCTGTTTGAGCTGAGGCTGCCTGCCCTCTGCCAGCTGGCAGGAATTCCCTTTGACAGCCCAAAACTCTCAGCAGCCAGATACCTTGAACTCTGGAAGGTGTCGTTATAGACATTAAAGAAAAATAAAGGGCCTATGCTTCCAAAGAATTTATTTCTTAAAAAAAAAACAAAACCTCACAAGCATTTTTTCTGTTTAAGTAAATTTAAAAGTCAGTGTTTTTTGGTTTTTTTTTGTTTTGTTTCATCTGTGTAATGCTGTTCTTAAAAATTGCATTTCAGAGAGGTGCTTTGGCCTCACCCAGCTGTGGTACCCAGGGCTCTGCCTCAGCACCACTTTGCTTTCTCTGGGTTCAGAGCTGGACAAGTCAACAAATCTCTGCTCTTTTTCTCCTCTGATAACTTTGAAGGTTATGACCTGTCATGGTTATTTTGTGTCATTGTCAACAAAACAGGGCACTTCTTCTGTGGCTTGCAAACAGCAAATAATAATGTCATACCATTATGCAAGAAACCATTTTCTTGACTCTTAAGTGCAAGAGGCTCCCCATGTGACTGGTTTGTCACCATCCTTTTGATTCCTTTGAACAGAACCAAGAATTCTATTGCTTCCAATTAAAAAAAAAAAAGGAAAGATTACTGAGGGCAGGGGGAGGGAAGGTGTCACTGAATGCTTCACCACTTTGCTTCTCTTCTTTGAGCAGGAGGAGGCAAATCCAACTTTCCAAATTCTCCTCTAAGACACTTGGCCAAAGGTTTCCCTCACTCCTGGGCAGCAATGCTCAGGAAGCCCTGGCTGGGAAAGCAATACCAGGAGCTTTGCTGCTGCCTTCCATCCCTTCCATCCCTTCCATCCTCTCTCCTGGACAGCTGTGGGGAAATGCTGCTGCTCCTTGGTGGTCACAGGCGTGCAGCAACACCTGTGCCC
Source organism: Nicator chloris (assembly GCA_013400495.1). Lineage (NCBI taxonomy): Eukaryota > Metazoa > Chordata > Aves > Passeriformes > Pycnonotidae > Nicator > Nicator chloris. Next base: position 235,293 of record WAAE01003983.1, on the reverse strand, counting down.
ACCAAACCCACCCTCAGGTAAGCAAGGAATACACATTATAAGCATCCTGTAGGAGCAAGTATTTAACTAATGAAATCAAGGTAAGGACAAAAACCAGCTTGTTTAAAATAGAGCAGACCAGGCTTTATACAAATGACATCCTTCCCAGCAGCAATGTCATTCTCTGATCTCATGGACATTTGGTGTCCCCAGCACGGCCCCTCTGGCTGGCCAGGAACCTCAGGAGCGTGAGGGACCTCAACACCCCTGTGCTCACAGAGCAGGACAAATTAGGGCCACATGTCAGCGATGCTGGTTTGGTTTTATCCTTTTTTTCTTTTATATATTCCCTGTATCCTTCACACATACTTGTAGCTTTGTAGCTTCATGTTGTAGCTTAGTTTCAACACTTTCCTAGGCAGAAAGGCAAAACAAATTCCAGGGTCCCTGTGCTATCTTGGCTCTCCTTAGAGAGCAAGGCTGAAACCAGCTTTCCAAGGCAGACTTTTGTAAACAGAGCCTGGATCTCATTGTAAGTGGGGAGGATCTGGAAGGGCCAGAGAAAAAGGCATCACCAGAGGTAACATCTGGGAAGCACAGCCCTTTCCAAGGCTGCCACAGCCAGAGTGCCCCAGCCCCAAGAAGACACAAGCAGGGCCAGAAGGGAGTCTGTCCTGGCACTCAGTCCCCAAGCATCACCCAGAGGTGCCAGGATCTCCCCTGGAATTCTCTCTATTGGGCTGTGCCGGCTCAACTCATTAAACTCAATGATTTCTCTGGGTGTTTCATGTTTCTCTGCAACCCCAAATCACACCTCAGTGAGGATTAGAAGAGCCATTGCTCTGCCACATTCCCTGCAGGATCCATTCTTTGCATCCCTCACAGACCCCAGGCAACAAATGAGAGGGACTGTCCACGGGGAGAGGAAGAGCAAAGCCTTTAGAGAGAAGTGGCCTTAACTGCATACTAAATTTGGGTTAATTATGAACACAAGCTCCAAGATAAAACTTGAAGGAAGAGCTGAGCATCAAATACACAATGAATCTAATTAACGTGAACACAGCTAATTAGATTTGAATCTGTTGGCAACGTTGCATGTGTGCTCAAAACTGCTGGCTTTATGGGAGGAATTAAAAAAGTTAAGTAGGGTTGGATTCACAAATTCAGCAGCCCCAATGATTTCTTCTTAGGCACGTGGTCTTTCTAGAAATCGTTGTTTCATCTCTTGAAGAAACTGTTACTTGTGGATCATTTGTTCCCCCAGGACTTAGATTCCAGTTCCCAGAGGTGCTGCTGCCGCTCTTGCACGGGGAGATGGGGATCTGCAGGAGGAGCCATTTGGCACATCCTTTTTGGGGGAAAAAGTGCCTCCTGCCTGGGAGATTGCCTGCAGAGAGCAAGGGAAGGAGCCCAGCAGCTGTTTGGCCAGACAGCTTGGGATGGTCAGATCCAAACTTGGGCCTTCCTAAGGGTGGGAATGATGGAGCCCAAGACAGCTGCTGCTCTTGCAGGCTATCCCCCCTGCCATGAGCCTGCCATGCTCTGGGGCCTGGAATGCAGCTGCTGAGCACATCTGGGCAGCAGTGGGAGGTAGTGGAAGTGTCCCAGGGCCAGCCCAAGTGATGGAAGTTGGTATGAGGCAGCATTACTGGGGGAGAAAAGGCAGCTCCAAGCTTATGGGGATATTTTAGTGGTGGGAGGTGGGTTGGGGATGTAGCACAGGCTCTCAGGATGAATCAGTAGCTGCTGTAAGGTTCTCACACCAGCTCTGGGAGGCTGCAGGGAGAGAAGCAGGTGAATTGATGGCTGAAAACATGAGGTTTTGCTACTTCTTGTGGTATCTGTGGGTTAAGCAGCCTGCTGGGGCAGCCCCTCTCCCTGGGAGGGAGCAACCAAGAGATGGAGCCTCTTGGAGCCCTGCTGTGCTGAGCCCACAGGTGAGGATGCTCCTGCAGAAGGGCTGTGTGGGACAGTCAGCAAATTCCACTAGCCCAGCCCAAGGGCCAGTGCAGCTACTGGGGTCCCTTGCAGTGTGCTGCTAGTGATGGAGAGGGTCTCTGTGTGCCGTAGAAGTACGTGTGTTAAATGAGATGTATCACTGACCTTAGAAAGGCTTAGCCCCCTAATGAGGTTGGACTGAGTCCTCAAAGCTGTGTCTTTCACAATTTTTTTCTGGTTTGCAAATCAATTCTAAAGGTGAGACTTTGTAAAGGAATTGTGCTTTTGGTCTGTGTTTTATGCTTCTTACTCCTGCTGCTGCTTTTCACTGTCACATAAAGACTGCTCTGGTTAAGGCTCCTGTCGGTCTCTTTATAGCTGGAAATCCACTGTAGCTGATGCTGTTGGTTAAAGGTTGCCCTTGTGATATTGTCCTCTGATCAGTGGTTCCAGCCTGGACCAAAGCCCTGCACAAGCTCTGCACAGTGTGCACAGCCCCCGATCTGCAGTTCATGCCCCATTCCTGCTGCCTCAGGAGCCTCCTGCCTGCTTCTGGGGCCTGGATTTGTCGTGTCCTACCTGAGGGAAAAATCAGATTTTTGTTCCAGTGCAGTGTTTACAAAGCAGAGGAAATGAACAGGGTGGGGGAGATGCAATGGAAACTTGCCTGGGAATTTTGGACACTAGCACATCCAGCAGAGGCAGTTGGCTTTACTTAATTAAAATGATCATTGTGCTGAGATACCTAATTAGATTCAGGCACCTGTAGCCAGACAACCACAGTACTGTTGGCTCTGGTGGCAGTGATGCCGCTGCTCTCTCGCCTGGCACCGTGTCAGATGGATGCTCTGCTTCCCTGGGCTCCTGCACCTGGTGGGCCCTTCTCGGGGCAGCCCTGCAGAGCAATTTCCCAGCATGGGAAAAATCAGCTGGACCTCTTGCCTGCACCTTTCAGCCAGGGCACTCAAGCGTTAAGTCCATCAAGAAAGCTCTCGAGTCACCACCCTGGCAGCAAACACTCAGTGGCCACTGAGACAGCCCTAGCAGCAGCCAGGGGTTTCAGGGAGTTGGGGTTTTAAAACTGCCAGCCCCGAGGTCGGAGGCTGAAAAGGCTGGATTCATGGAGTACGTGTCTTGTTGGGAATGCTCAGCTCACACAAACATCTCCAGGGCTGCAAGGAGCTGGGGCGGGCAGCGGTGTGGGAGCTGGGCCAGTCACTCGTGCTCCTGGGGAGGGACAGTGCCCTGAGGTGGCCACGTGCAGACCCTGGGGCCGCTGTCACTGCCTGCCACCACGGTGCAGAGCTTCCTTCTGCCTCTGGCAGCACATCCCAGGGCCTGCAAGCTGCCTGTGCAGCCCTGGCATTGCACGCTGACCCTCCCAGCACCCTCTGTGCACCCTGCAGACCCTGCAGACCTCTCCCGGCCTGGGCCAGGGCTCTTCAGGGCCTGGCTGGAGCGGCTGGGCCCAGGCAGCTCTCTCAGGCCGTGTGTGAGGGAGCTGGCTGCACCCAGGAGCAGGAGAGTGCCAAGTGCTGACACAGAGTTTTATCTTACCATTGATCCCGAGGCAGAGGGAGCTGGGAGTTAATGAAGCTGGCTCTGCATTTAGACAGGTGAGCATTGCTTGTGTTCCCTTAATGGGCATAAATCACCGGTGATGGCTTCCCATTCCTTGCTGTTGGAATGCAAAGGGCTCCTGCAGCCCCTGAGCCCCTGGTGAAGTCCATAAAGTCACGGTGCAGCTTTTGGGCCAGGCAGCTGCTGGAAGGGGGGCATCCCCACCTTTGGGGATGAGAGCAACAACCAGGGCACAATTTTGGGTGCTGGCACAGGGAGTGACCCCCCTGAGCTGCTGGAACAATTCCATGAGTCACCGTGCCCTGAATTTCCCTCCAGCCCACCCACCCGTCATGGCTTGGCTGCAAGACAGAGCCATGAATGAGTGATCTTCCCACGCAGAGCAGAGCAGAAAGAGACAGGAACCCGCCCTGTGTTTCCAAAGTGGAGGTTTTGATTACCACGGAGCACAATAACTGACAAGCTCCTTGTGGAGTAATGATTGTTGTGGAAGTGGAACCACCAGCGATGCCTTCGCATGTGCTGTGAGTGCTGCTTTGTCAGCACCAGGAGCAGCTCCAACAGGGGATGTCTGCACACAGTGAGTGCCTCTGGGGAGGAGGAGCACGGGGGGCTAACGGGGGGAGGGAAACGTGGCCGCAGAGCACTGCAGCCTTTGTCTCTGCAGGCCAGGAGAGCTTCTCTGGGAAGGCAGCCAGGCCGTGGCAGGGCTCCAGCAGGAGATCCTGTAGATCACTGTAATGTGCCTGTCTTACAACTGCACAGTGTGTGCAGGAAGGGGATACTGGGATCAGCCGAGCTCTGTCCTTCCCCAGCCTGGGATCCATCTCCCTGCTGGAACCCCTCTGGCAGAGCCATGATGCTCAGAGCCCTGATGCTGGCAGCAGTGCACGAGCAGGCTGCAGGAGATGGGCCCGTGGTTTGCTCCTGGTGCCCAGCCCTCTCCCTGCTGTCAGATGCACAAGTTGGAGTAATTGCCACAGTATCTCCCAGTCTTCTCGGAGCCAAGAGCACATCAGTACCTATTTTGTTTAATTTACACTTCGTTTCCTGCACGGAGCTTCTTGTGCTTCTCTCCCCAAAATATGTTTGGAGGAAAAGGTCAGCTCTTCGGGGCCCAGCACTCTATAAAGCCCACAGTGAGGGAATATAATAGAGCAGACAGAGCAAAATTGGTTTCTCTGTTACTGAAAACCCCTAAGGTCACTGGCTTGCTTGCCAGGCTCTGAGTAAATAATTTCTCTCCATTTCAAGTGTTTCCCAAAGCACTTCCCAGGGGGTGCCCAGCACCTCCACTGCCCAGCTCAGAGCTGCAGGCTGTAAAAGCCTTGCTCCCAAGTCTGACAGTAGGATATAACTGGGTTTGAAAATTTTATTTGACCTTCCTTGCTCACAAAGGCTTTGCTAGTGGCAAAGTGATATTTCTGTGGTGGAGAACACCCTCTTCATTACTTGGTGAAGAGCTCACTCACTCACTGCCACTGCTTGGGGTAGGACCAGGCAGTTTTGGAACCAGTTCTTGTCCAAAGTCCATCCCATTTCAGAGCAAATCAAACTCTGGCTGTTTTCTACCAATTGTGTTCCTGGCATGTGAGGAGCAGAGACATTTCCAAACAGAGATCTTCCCCTCAAATGCTAATGAATACTGGGGTTTACACCATCAGAGACCTTCCCAGAAGGTTCAGAGCACTCACTGGGCTTTCTTAAAAGGAGTGGGGGAGAGATGATTCTTTTCCTCTCCTAGCTTAGGCATCCTTTTCAAACCAGCAGTGGGTAGGATGGCTCCCAATCCCGCAGTGATTCCACACATCCTGCTGGGACACCCCAGGGCACCTTCCCTTTCCCAAGAAAAAGATGCTGGTCCATCCTCCAGTGACTGCCAAACTGGGGAGGGTTGGATGTACAGGGAAGACAACATGAGCCTGGGTGCTTGGGGGCAAAACTGGTTGTCAGGCTGAGTCCTGTCTCCCAAGAGTCTGGGTAAAAACTTGAACTTGTGTTCAGGAAGCATCCAAACACGGATGTGTTATCAGCCAACTTCCCTCCCTAAACTCATTTGTAGAAATTAACTTCAAGAAGCATTCTGGAAAAAAGGAAATTCTTGCTGTTTCAGTGACCAGAGATATGCTTAAAAAAATAAAATCCTTATTTCACATTGATTGGAGCACTTGATTCAACTCATAAGCAAACACGTTGGTAAGTACTGCAGAACAAAGCCATTCTCATTTAAATTTAGCTTGATTTCTTAATGAAACATTTCTAATAGATCACTGGAGCCTTTCAGGATTGTTTCTATTTAACGTTATGACTTAGCCACTACCACATTTGGTGAAAGGAAAAACACTTTGCCAAATGTACAGTCATTTAGGCGAGCCTGAAATGGTGAGCAGCCTCTGAACAGATGGCCATGTTTTCTGAGCCTTGTTTGGGGCCCACTGACACTGAGGTTGAGCTGTTGTCCTGGCTGTTTCTCCCAAGCATGGAAAAGTCTCAGGACTTTCTCTCCCTCCACGAGAGGCTGGGTGATGTTTGGCAAGCTGTGCAGGTAGGGGACCAGTCATTATGGGGAGGGCTTTAAAACTCTTCCCTATTTCTCCCCCTGCCTCCCATACCCATAAATTATTCACTTCATTGCAGAGATCTCATGAATTATTGAGCTCAAATTTGGTGTCTCCTAGCAACATGTTTACTTATTCCATTGCCATCCTTGTCCATCTCTTGGACACACAGGATGCCTCTGGCCCCTCTCCCAGTGGCTCTCCTGGCTTCCCCTGCCCCGAGCCAGGTGTCACAGCATGGCTGAGCCCCTCTCTCTGGCTCTGTGGGGGACATGGGAAGAGTTTGCTTGAAGCTCTGAGGTTAAACTCTCTTCTGAGGGCAAAACCCATGGGCTTTGTGCCATCCCAGGAAGGGTCTGGGCTACGCTCCACAGGGGATGCTCCTACCCATCTTGATGTGGATCTGCTGCTCCAAAGCTGCTCCCAGAGCCCAGGGCACTGCCTCTGAATATGGGAGTTGCCTCTACGAGTTTCCTGCCTCTTGAAAAACAGAGAAAGGAGGATCAAGGGAAACAAACCAGCAGGGCTGAACCCTTCCAAATAGCGTAGCTGGAAGGGGAACATGACCCCAAAATCACCTCTGTCTTGTAGCAAACTCTTTTGTTTGGTCATTTCCCTGGGAAAGCAGATGAGAAGGAGCTTTGCAGCATCTCCCAGACATAGACTCCCCCAGTATCTCCATCCCTGCAGCCTGCATGGCCATTGCTGAAAACCTGCTGGACCCACCTCTGGCAGCTCTTGGGAGCTGACCTCTCCTCCCAGCTGTGAGGGGTTCCCAGGGAGGCAGGGTGAGCACTGGAGGATGAAGCCAGCCTTCCCTGCTGAGTGCTGCTTCAAGCCATGCCTAGTTAGGCAGCTCCTCAGCACAGTTTTCTGCCTGCAGACACCACGCTCAGATGAGGGGGATCCAAGTTGGTTGGGACTGTTGCTGTGCCACACAGGTGGCCTCTGAGCAAAGGGAACCTTTCATCCCCATCCACTGATCCTTTATAGCTCCCCTCTGAGCTTCCCTGTGCTTGAAGTTTTGGGGCTGGCATGGGTCTGGAGGGTGTACTTGGAGAAAATCTTTCCTTGCAGCTCCTGCTGGAGCAGTCCCACACTCTGCAGGGACCTGAGTGGATCCCCAGTGCCTGTGTTAAGAAGGGGCCCATGCAGCCCCACACTACAGTCTCCTCTAAAATGCCACTTTCTCTCATGCATAATTCAGAGGTTCCTCTAAAAATAAAGTTCCTCAGGCAGCCTCCAAAGTAATTTGCCTCCCCAGTCATGGGAGAGGTGAAGAGCTCTGCTCTCCCTTGGGGCCACCTGCTCGAGGTCTGGCCGAGGTCCCAGCCCTGCACTTGCTGCTGGTGCAGCTCAGGGAGCAGAAACCCTCGTGGCACAGGGCAGGATCACAGTCACTGCTGTGTGACTAGGCTCTGCCTTTCTGCAGGGACAGCAGCCCAGGAAAAGCATCCACTGCCCCTTGTTGTTTTTCCCCTCGTTGTGTTGTCTGGTCTTAGCCATGACCTGCAGTGACAGTGACGCCGTGGGGGTTCCAGGGGGCCGTGTCGTGCACAGCAAGAGCAGCAGAGGTTGTTTGCTGACAAGACAACAGCAATGAGATGACTGCATTGGGCTGTTACACGTTGACTCACACACACAAGTGCCTGCTACCAACTCGAGGACTGTGCAGGGTAGAACACAGCACATGGGAAAGTGTTGTGAGTGTGCTACATCCCCCCCTCCCAAGATAAGGTTTAATAGCCCTAGATCAGTTTTAATAAAAAAGGAAATCTCAGCCTTCCTCCAATACCTCCAGCTCCTCTGAGATGTTTTGGTGGTGTTCTACCTTACTGAACCCAGTTATGCACCTAGGTCCTAACATGCAACTAGTGGTCATCATTATTCCTGTTTAGTGACACTCAGTATAACATTTAGAAGACCACAAAACTCTATTCCCTCTTGTTTGTTTAGGGTTTTTTTAGCACAAAACTCTATTCCCTCTTGTTTGTTTAGGGGTTTTGAGCATGCTGGCAACCCAGAGGTTATTGCTAGAAATCCTCCTCTGACCAATGGACTGATAAACACCTTCCCTATGCTGTCAATGATGCCAGTTGTGTTTCCCTCTGCCTAGGAAGAGATCCCTGCCAGTTTGCCTGCAGATCTGCAACAGTGGCAGGCATTTCCATGTCTAGGGGTGACAGGTGGGCAGCAGAGAGGATGCCAGTTCTTCCTTTGGTGGATGGCCTTGTTGGCAGACCCCAGGAAAAGCAGAGCACGACCAAAGCAGCCCAGCAGCGCTGCTGTCTGGCCCTGGCTGTTTCCACCCTGAACAGCCAAGAAAGGGTGGATTGCTCAGGAATGGGAAAACCATGGGCAGCAGACGAGAGCCCCTTTGCGTTTTCTGCCCGTTTGTTGGTCGCCTCCTGATTTCCCAAACAGCAAGCAAAAGAAATAGTTCTTTTGCACTGGTGTGACAATAATAAATGGGTCTGGAGTGACTCTGTGCTCTGCTTGGGCACGGTTGCAATCCTGAGATCCTCTGAATGAAGCATTCTACGTTGCTTGCATGTGCCAGCAAGGTCCCCAGGGCCAGCCCAGAAGTCTGTGCTGGGGAGAGAGGGAGGGCAGGACAAATCCCTGCATCTTGGACATTCTGAACCCTTTCCCCATGGCAGTGACAGAAGCAGTGGGCCCAGCACCACAGGGTACAGTGGGTGCTGAGCATCTGTATGGCTTTGAAATGTTGCTAAGCAAGTAACTGGAAGGAACCCTGTCCCAGACACTCGCACACCTGCCATGGCCTCCACCTGCAGGGCCCTGTGACAGGCAGGTGTGTGGGGATGGCTGCTGCAGAATAACAGGTCAGGGGACTGTAGATGTGGATTAGAAAGCAACTGGGGACTGTGCAGACAATGACTCTTAATTTTAGATATTTTTTCCAGGCCGTGGCTATTGGTGTGGGACTTCTCCTCCTGACACTTTTGAAGCTGGCCTCCTCTCATTTTTCCTGTTTCGCTCTGATCCAACTCCCTGGCAGACTGTGGGGTGAGCCAGGGTCTTGCTGGAGGTCAGGGGTCTTCCTTGCTCAGTGTGAACATGGGTCCACAGCCCCACAGTGTGGCTTCAGGGAGACTGGGAAGTGGCTGAGATAGATCTCCTTGGACAGGAAATCAATACCTAGTTTTAAGATACTTTCCTATTGCTGTTGATTGCTTTATATTATATTAAGAGCCCTTCAGGGCTCTGTCTTGGAAACAGTGCTGTTTAATATCTTTATCAATAGCAGAGACAGTGAGATTGGGTACACCTCAGTGGGTTTGCAGATGACACCAAGCCAAGCAGGACATGACTCAACAAAAGGAAGGGATGCCATCCAGGTGGACCTGGACAGTCTTGGGAAGAGGAACAGGAGAAACTGAGGTGTGGGACAGTGTCCAGCAAAGTCTGGGGAAGGGTCTGGAGCATAAGTCTGAGGGGGAGTGACTGAGGGCTTGTTTAGCCTGGACAAAAGGAGGCTCAGGGGGAACCTCATCACTCTCTAAAACTTCTTGAAAGGAGGTTGTAACCAGGTGAGGGTCAGACTTTTCTCTCAGGTAATAAGTGACAGGACAAAAGGAAATGGCCCCATGTTGTGCCAGAGAAGGTTTAGGTGGGATACCATGAAAAATGTCTTCCCTGGTTGTCAAGCATTGGAAATAGGCTGCCTAGGGAAGCAGGAATTCTTCCTCATGCCCTGACCTTCTCTGTTAGCCAAAATAATGCTTCTTGCTTTGCAGCTCTTGGTTTCTGCATGGAAAACGTGTGTAATTGAATTGGGGACAGCTGCTGGGATTTGCAGAGAGCCTGAAAAAGTTACTGCAAGATACCCACAGCTGTGTGCACTTGACTGTGCTCCTAATCACAGTGCAGGCAGCACCTTCATTACTTTCATTGGATGTCCACAGAAGAAAAGATCAGACAGTAGAGCTATAGCACAGGAAAAGGAAGGAGGTAGGGAGATGTGCAAGTTCAGCTGCACCATCTGGTAGATGAAGATATTGAAGATATATCCCTGGTCCTTGGGTGGTGCCAGGGTGACCAGTGCTCCGAGTTTCTCCTTCCCTAGCATCAGAAAGCACAAACTTTGTTGGGGTCCAGCATGGATTGAAGGGGCTGAAAAGCAGAGAAGTTCCCAGTCTTTCCTAGGCCAGAGAAGGAGGCAAATCCCTTGGCTGTAGCAGAGAAAGGAAAAAGCCACTGTCCTTGGAGTGCTGGGACATGAGGCAGCTGTCTTTTCCTTTTTAATCTCAGCAAAGCAGGCACCTGACAGGGATGGCAGAGCACAAGTACCTCGCTCAGATGCCAGGGGGCTGTGCAAGCAGGAAGACTGCAGGACCCTTGAGGGCTCTTTCATCTCAAGAACAGCAGGATTTGCCTTTTGCTCTATCTTTCCACATAATTACTGAGCACTGGCTGAAGCAGCAGCCGTGGCACTGTCAGGATCCCTCCCACAGGCAGCAGGGAGGGCAGCAGCTCTCTGCACCCCTGGGTGGATGGGCAGCAAGGGCTAAATGCCAGAGCGCTCAGGGAGGAAACAGCAGGTTCAGATCTCCACAGCCATCAGTCCCCCACAGCCAGGAGGGGAAGGCAAAGAGCAGCTCACACAAGCTCTGGGCTGCACCTCTGCTCTCCTCCAGCAAGGCACACCGTGGGTCAGGCCAGCACCTGGCACTGCTTCACGTTTTATTTCCTGTGGAGTGGGTGAAGAACGGGGAATTCTGGGGACACTGACAGCCCCTCCCCATGTCTGTGCTGGGCGAGAAGAAGGTGGCTTGTGCAAGCCCAGCTCCCTGCAGAACGTTTTGGGCAGAATTGGTGAGAAGCTCTCCCTTTTGCCCAGAGACTCCTTTGGGCCCTTTTTGAGCTGCAGACAAAGCCAGCCCCTGTCTCGGAGCGCATCTCTCTGCCACAGTGGGAACGTGCAGAGCATCACAAGAGCCTTCCCTGCCACCCCACACCTCTGCTGGGCTGTGTCTGCAGGGTGAGCCCCACACCCAGCACATTCTCCATACCCCTGTGCCCCCTCTGTGCCACCCCACACCTCTGCTGGGCTGTGTCTGCAGGGTGAGCCCCACACCCAGAGTGTTCTCCCCCCCCCTGTGTCCCCTCCCTGTCACCCCACACCTCTGCTGGGCTCTGCCTGCAGGGTGAGCCCCACACCAGAATGTTCTCCTTACCCCTGTGTCCCCTCAGTCCTGGACACGCTCACTGACCCAGTGCTGGGCAGGTGGCACCTGCACTCCTAGGGCTCTGTGCCAGCTGGCTGGCAACTAAACGGGCTTATTTGGCCACTGTGGAGGGCCTCTGGGAACATGACCTGCCTTGCCAGTGCACATGTGTGAATTTGTGTTCACTCTGGCACCTGATGCTGTGGCTGCTGGGGACAAAGAGGCTCTGGATGCTGCAGCATTCCCATCTCTGCCCCTCTGCAGTACTTCCCAAATTTACCTTGGGAATGTTTGTTCTAACAGCATGACCCATTTAGCACGTTCCAACGTCGCCTGCTGAAGTGACAGGTTGAACATTTCCCTTTAACCAGTACAGCTTGTGCCACCTCTGGTAACGTGTGAACCAATCTCATTGTTAGGGCTGTGCAATAAACCACTTTTATCTCAGTCTGGGAGAGGCCCCCGGGGCCCCACCGACACCACACTGCCTTTGAAAGCTGGGGGCACACCTGAACTGATAACCAGCTGATACTGGCTGCCCAGCACTGTGCACAAAGGCTGGGCCTCCGGGTGGGAGGTGGTGTTGCCTGAAATGGGACAGGGGGTGTCACAGATGCCAGGGGTGCTGTAAGTGCCACAGAAATGATCTTGGCATCACCTGAGAGTGGAACAAGTGGCAGAGGCCAGACTCCCCTTTTGTCTCCTATCACTTGGTCCAGAGAGCAAGGGGAAGGCAGCAACAGTGACCACCAAATTCTTTGGTGGTGGCAGCCCTGCCAAGCCTGTGCTGCAGCCCCACATGCTGAAGACATCCTAATCTGCAATTCCCAGTCAGAGGAAAGTCACCATTTGATGTCCCTTTCAAATCCTGGTGGTGAGAAAATGGGACAAGGTACCTCAGTATCTCATCAGAGAGTCTGCAGATCACTGGCACAGAGGACCCCAAAGGAAGCTTGGTGTGATATATTTATTATTCCCAGAAAAATGAAATTTCCAGGATTTTTTGCCAGGTGGCTCCTTTGACAAGGCCCTGTTTATTCACTGGGGTGGTCAGATCTATGTAACTTCATACACTGGGTTAAAGAATAAGCACTGCAGCAGCACTAATGCCATATATATCAGTTTGCACTGACCCTAAAAGCCACAGGGTGTATTGATGTTTAAGAAGAGGTTTTAATGTACTTTGCATGCTTTAGCATCATTAATGGCTTAATGAACAAGGCTAATAATGACTTTTGAGTTGGATATAGGCTTCCACACAGATGTTTAGCATCCTCCATGGGACTGAAAAGATGATTTCCCTTTCCCTTGAGGCAAGCTGGGATGAGGAGGAGATGCACAGTGGCTGAAAGGAGCTGGAGCTGTGATGCTGTGTCAGCAGCACTGGTGGGTACCTGGTTGTCTGGCCAGGACAGCTCTGCAGGTGATGGATCCCAGAAAAGTGGGCTGAGGCTGATCCAGGGAGACACAAAGGGAGAGTGCTCGCTGCCTTTTGGGAGGGACAGGGAGAAAAACATGGATGTGGGGGTCCAGCAAGAGAATAAATGCAGGAGACAGAGCCTGGGACAGGGTGGCTGGGGAGAGGAGCTCTGGTGGCTGCAGTTCCTGCTGGAAGAGCACTTGGATAAGGCTGTGTGCTCTGCACCAGGGCAGTTTGTGGAGCATTTAACCATTAACATCCTGGCACAGCTGGCAACTACAAAATGGGAGGGTTATTAAGGGAACAGATGAATGCCACACAAAGAAACTCAGAGTAAAGGTTCCCGAGGAACAGACTCAAAAGAAACGCAGTGCTTTCCATAATCTCCACATCTCTGTGCTCCCTTTTTCCTCCCCTCCTGAGCTGGCAGAGTAAAAATCAGTAAAAATCAGTAAAAATCAGTAAAAATCAGTAAAAATCACAGGGGGTTTTGCTTCTACCCCTCCTGGTGCAGTCTCTTTCTCTTTAAACAGCACTCCCAGCAGCCATCAGGTAGGAAGGTGAGTTATGTCTGCCTTGTGAAGCTGCCAGCTGGAGTTAAAACGAACTTTACTTATACCACAAATCTTGTGCCCGACCCCTCTCTCAACCATGGCCTGGCTACAACTTCTCTATTGCAAAAAAAAAAAGTCGAAGGGTAGAGGCAGCACTTTGTCCTGGTCAGGAACAAGAAGCTCACAGCTTCCAGATGGGACTTGGGTGAGCACAGGTCAGCCCTAAGCCCCTCTTGGAGGCTGATCCCTCTAAAAATATCCCACTCCTAATTCAAGGGGGCATTGATCATGCAGGCTTTTATTAATGATCAAGGAGTGTGCTGATCAGCCAGGTAGCAAATCCAGTGTAATTCTTCCAAAGTGCTGTGCGGCTGGGGATGAAGACACTGTCAGCACGCAGAGGAATTATGAGTGCTCATGAGGTGTTTAATGCTGTGCACAAATGGACTGGTGAGATCCTTGGACAAATAAAAAGGAAAAAGCTGAGGCGAGATCTGGCTGGAATTGGCATTTACTGATCTGCCTACACATGTAGGAAAACCCAGAGAGCTCAAAGAAGGGTCATCTCTAAAAGCCACTTTACAGGGAGAAATGCAATGGTTTCAAGCCATTTAGTTTGTCCTGAAGATTGAAATGGTTTGAACAGAGTTTTGTAAAAATCTGTGCGAGGAGATTATGCTTCCAAGTCTATTTATTTAAAGGCTTGTTTATATACAGGGTTTCTAAGGCAGGCAAAGCCATAAAAAAGATTAAGGACAGGATGCCCTAATGTTTTTTATGCAGGGAGCGTAACTGACCCTCAGATGTTCCACCACAACTCCAATCAAGCTGTTTCATCATGTGGCATTTCAAAGACAGATTTTGATGACTCTTCAAAGAGCCAGGGTGTAGCTGGAACAAACTGTCTGGAACAAGCTGGAAAGGATGCTCTGGGTGGTCTGAGCACCGTCCTGGGCGGGGTCTCTTGGAGCAGGTGGAACAAGATGGGTGGCTGGGGACTGTCCCCACACCCTGCCAAGGAGGGGGCTCATTGCACAACAGCCTCCAGAGGAGTGCTGGGGAGGAGGACAGGGGGTGCTGATGGCCCAGGAGAGGCAGCAACTCAGGACAGCCCCTGACACCTGCACCTGAGCCCACTCGGGACATGGGGAGAGCACAGGGAGAACACAGGGGGAACACAGGGAGAGCACAGGGGAGAGCACAGGGGAGAGCACAGGGGAGAGCACAGGGGAGAACACAGGGGAGAACAC
>WAAE01003983.1:62743-220175 GCA_013400495.1 Nicator chloris | reverse complement strand
CACAGGGGAGAGCACAGGCACTGCTCCTCTCCCCCTTCGCCTCCTGCTCCCTTTATTTTCCCCTGCCTTGTTGCTGGGTAACTCTGTTTGCCCAGCATGGAAGGACTCTGTTTTCAGAAGAATTCAAAGCCTTTCTTCTTCAAACATAAGAAATGATTAATCAGAATCTTTGCTTGGTTTTTAGGTTTAGAATTTTTTTATGCAACTACAGGCAGCAGAAAAAAACCCCAAAAAATAACAAAACCAAAGAAGGAAAAAGCTTAAAAACTTTTGAGTACAAACCTGAACAGATCTGTTTGCTGCTCTGGGCTACCCTCATCTTAAAATTCAATCTAACTTTGAGCTTTCAAGGCTGTTATAGGTGTGGTAGCACTTGAGACGAGCAGAGAGTGAGCCCTTGATATGGCATACAAGGGGAGAGTCCTGACCAAGCAGGGGTTCCTGCCCTGTTTTCAGACCATGGGCTGATTTTTACTTCAAGCACAACCCTCTTCTGCTGCTCCTTCTGCATCATTTGCAAACTCCCAGAGGTTCTCTCTGTTAAGAATGAAGTCCTACACAAAACCAGGGACAGCTTCAATTTCTCTCTGCTTTCATGGCCTGCTTATGGGTCTTAGAGCAGGCTTAAAGTCAGCTGGAAGAATGTCCATCAAGTCAGACCTGCCAGTGCTTTCTGAGGGAACAGGTCAGCTCTCCATCACCTCTCTGTCGTACCTCTGCCTCACACACCACCTTCAGGGACCTGGCCTTCCCCTGGCAGATTCTTCTTTGCCCGTGCAGATCAGATTAAACTATTATCTCCATCTAAAATGCGAGGGATTTCTCTTCTGCCTGCCACAGCCCACGTCAGAAGCAGATACATCACAACACAGCCTGTGAAACGCTAATCAGGCACCTAACGGGAAATGTTTGGAATAATGACCTGAAAAAAAGCCCTGAAACTCATTGCCTGTGGCAGAAGGAAAGCTGGAGGGAAGAGAGTTTGCTGTGGTCCAGGAAAGTGCTGTATTTCTCAACAAGAGAGATGTGAAGCAGCCTGAAGCCCATCTTCTGACTATTACTTAGCACACACTAAATCAGGTACAGTGAGCACGGCAGGATTTTTCATAAGGGAATGGGTCACTGCCCAGCTTTCCTTGGAAAGTGTAAATATGAGCATGTAGGGAAGGCTCCATCAATAACAGCCAAGAATGCAGAAGCTGCAGATGGAGCTCTGCACCCTAACCCAGAGCAGCGTCCCAATGTCCAGGTGACCCCCCTGAGCTTTGGGGTACACCCATCTTCATCTTCTGCCTTTGCTCCTCCTGCCCTGGAGCTGCTCCCTGCCCAGTCCCAGCGCAGGGCTCATCAAAGAGCCGCCTGCTGAAGGATGCAGCCTCCTTGACCTCATGCAAACTGGTGAGAAATACATAATGCATGGCTTTAGACAGAGCTGCTTCTTCCCCAGGACGTTTGAAAGCCTCTCTTCGGCTGTCTGGGCCCTTGGGTTGGCTCAGGCACGGCTGGGCTTGCTGGCTCACACAAGCCACGGGTGGGTGTTTGCCTTGATGTTCGCAGGAGTCCTTGCCTTTCCCCACCCACGTGCTGCTCGGGCTTCGTCTGCTGCCTCCAAGGCCAAGCAGAACAGGATTGCACTCAGAAAACGTCTGTGATTTATTGCACCTCCCTGCAGGGAGGGAAGCTCCAGAGGGAAGCGTGATTGACATTGGTGTACATAACTCACAAAATCTTTTCATCTTGGTGCTGATATTAGCAGTCCTCTGGTCCCAAATTCCTCTCAGAGGCTCTCCATGGGATGACTTCTGCTCTGTATGGAATGCCTGGACTGCAACCAGCTCTGTAATGAGCAAAACCAGAATCTCCACATTCCCGAACTGAAGTGCTAACAGCAGCCCATTGTCATGCTAAAAAGAGACTGATGCAGTGATTCAAACTGTCCTTTGAGCTCAGAAGCCCTCTCAGTATCAACACACACACACACACAGACTTGATTTTCACTAGCTCACACTAATATTCTAGAATATCCCCAGTTCCCCGTGAATTATGTTATTTTCCTGTGGGAATCACCCTGAGTCCTGTACAACCGGAGACCCCTGTGCAGATGGCAGAGGGCAGGCAGCTGCTTCAGCAACCTCCTGCCCTTTTTCAGGACAGCGTCTGAAGGGGGAGGGGGTGTGCCGTCTCCACAAAAAGGAGGCTACCTGAGGGGGGGGAGGCCACCCCTCTGAAGCATATGCAAATGAGAAACACGCTAAGGAGCATGGGACTATTTTAGAGAANCAGCTCTACCAAAGAAATGGTTAACACCTGAACAAAATGAGAGGCAACTTTTTTCTCAATTCCTAACTCTTCAAAGTGCTGGGTTTGATCCCTGCCAGTGGGGGAAGGACAGGGGCCAGGTGAGCCAGCGTTTCCCCTCCATCCTCCCTGCTCTCCTGGCCAGACAGGGATTTAAATCCCTCCTTCCCCTGGGATCTGCTCCTTTGAGCAGCTGCCCTGGCTTTTTGGTGCTGCACAATCATGCTTGATTAGTTCCTGGAAACACAGAGCATTATTTCCACTGCAATTTATTGCAGTCACTGAGATGTAAACTCAGGGAGAAGGGAACAAGAGGATACTGCAGGTAAAGGTTTTCAGAAAGCAGAGGGGAACAGGCAAGAAAATGAAACCCTTGCCATCTAATAGCTCAGCAAAGCTCATTGTAAGGGAGTGCTGCTGAGGAGCCACGCCAGCCTGAAGAGCCATTTGCAAGGACACTGCTGGGAGGCAATCCTGAAGGGAAGAAATGGCACGGCAGAGCAGAAGAGAGGGGGGCAGGAGCGGCAGGGCACAGCAGTGGGTGTCATGAAAGGGCTGGCAGGAGGAGAAGAGCTAATTGCACCTGGAGTGGGTTCAGCTGCTGCCTCAGCTCCTGTGGGATGCATTGCCCTTTGCAGCCCCTTGAAGAGAGGGTGAGAGGAAATGCGCTGCTGAATATGGAAAATCAATGCTTCTGCTGGTATTTGGAGAGTTACTGCCAGGTGCCAGGTGCCAGCTCTGTGTGACAAAACGGAGCAAAATGTGGTGAGATTTGAAGCTTGCTGTGGCAGCTCCAAAGTGCCCATCTGGGACCACATGCCCATCCCAGAAGCAGCATCCCACCTTGGCAGCATCGTTTTTATCACTGCATGGATGCCTGCTAGAGCAGCAGGAGGAATCCTTCAGTGGGAGGCACTTCACTGGCACTTGGTTAAATTCAAACTGAAACCAGCCTGGGGGTGGTTTCTTGAATCCTTGCCAGGGGGAAAGAAAGTGGAAAAAAATAAAATTATTGCTTTACAAATGACCTTTTTCTCATGGGTTTATCTAGATTCCCAATGCTATTCTTGATCAGCCAGAAAAAGACAAAATGAAAGGAAAATTCATTTAATTAAAACGTGTCTGAAAAAGAAAATGTAATGATAGTGTAAATGTCCAACACAACTCATTTTACAAAGCCAGGAGGTGAATGGTCCCTCTGCAGCCCCTGTAAAAACTCCAGAATGGAGAGACCTGAATGAGGGAATCCCAGGAACAGATTGAGCCCATTTTGGTGTGCTTTGCCAGTGTGCCATATCTGTGTGAGAGAGAAAAGCTGCTTGGGACACCATGGGAACCTTGCAGCTCGGCATTTGCAGCAGCCACGGGCTGGGCCACGCTGGCCATCCCAGTGGGGGCCAGAGGAGCATTTCCCTGCTCCAAATTCATCTGCTCCATGGTGTCCAGCCAGGCAGGACCAGGGCTGAAGTGTCTTGATTGCTTTATGCCAACAGATCTATGCAGCAAAGAACCATGGGGGTTTTGCTCAATAACGAGCACACAGGGGAAAAAAAAATTTAAAAAGCTATGAATTTAAAATTATTTGTGATTGAAGCGCTGAGCTCCTTCTGCCGGGCTGGATCTTCAGGCAGGTGTGGCTGTGACAGGCAAGGTCCCTTGCTTCTCCAGCAGCAGCAGAGGCCAGGGATGAAGAGTGTCCTTCCTGCAGGAGGGATGTGTTTGTGAGCAGCTCCCAAGCCCAGGGCAGAACCAGCCCTCAGCACAGCAGGTTTAAGCACAGAGCTCTGTGCTGAGGACTCACAGTCATATCATGAATGAAAGGGCATGAAAGGGCATAAAAAGACAGAGGAATATGAGGGTGAAAACTGCTCCAACCACCAAGAACACCTCTGCAGAGCTGCAACCAGGTCCTGGAAGGATTGGGTTAAAGGATGGGGTGGGAGATGCTGAGGTTATCATGGGCTGGCTGAGAATGAGCCATGTGGCCACCAAGCAGCTCAGGGGATATGCAAGGTCCTGGCACATCACACCTCCCTTGCCACCGAGAGCCATGGGGAGAAATGACCACAGAAACAGAGCTGGGGAGGAGGGAGAGGGAAGGGGCCACAAGTGTTCCCAGTATTCCCCAAAAGTTACAGCGAGGCTCAGCTAGAAGTGAAGCAGGAAATATGATGAGGATGGAGATGCCAGTGGAGCAAGCTCCATGCTCAGGTGGCCACCAACGTGTGTCAGTGACATACCTTCAGTGTCTCTGAGGCCTGCACCACCCCTGGGTGCCAGGAGCCTGGAGAGGAGGCTCAGCCTGCACAGGAAGGCTGTGTGCTCAGTGCAGGTGGAAACATCAGGTGAGGCAAGGGCTGTGTGCCCGTGCTGCTGGGCACAGTGGCCTCTGGCAAGGGAAGTCAGTCAGGGCTGTGAGGGAGGAATTACCAGTGGCCTGCAGCACCCTGGGGCTCAGGGTTCTTGGTGGAGGCAGAAATCTTCTGAGCCTTCTCTCTGCAGGGTGAGGGGAGCGGATATGGGCAGCCAGAGCCTGCCATGGCAACAGGGCTGGTGCTGCAGGGTCTGTGGTGGGTGATGGATTGAGTGAGAGGGTGATGAATTAACGCTGTGCTCCAGCCCCACAGGAGAAGCTGCTCTGCCTCACAGAAGATGAGCCTTGACACGGGGCTCTAACTAGGCCAGGCAAAACACCACAGCCAGAAATGCAGCCAGAGATGGTGCTGCCTGTGTCAGCACCTTACCCAGGAGACTCTGCCAAAGGCTGAGGGGCTTGGAAACCCCAGGGCTCACAGGGCTGCAGGCCAAGGTGGGCGAGCCCAGGCTGTGGCAGGGTGATAGGTGGCATCAGCAGACAGCACCCACGAGCCCCCAGCGTGATGCTTCCCGGGTTTTGAGCCTGGCAGGCCAGATGGCTCCGCAGCTACAGCCAAAACTCATTTATTCTGCAAGCTGAGCTCAGACCCTCTGTGGATAACCCAGCCTGCAGATAACATCTCAAACCCTGTGAAGGGCCAAGGCTGATTTACATGCTCCCTTATAAATTTAGTAACTTTGAGTTAACAAGAGCAAACAGGCTCAAGCCATAAACACCGGCAGGCTGATGACAGATCTCTCCTCCCTCCACAGAAGCAGAAGCCTCTTGTGGCTAAAATATGGCCTGAAATGAGATTTTCTGTGGTTGAAGGAATTTGCATTTGGGGCTGCACTGAGGGAAGCAGCTCAGAGCTCCCCTCTGGCCTTTGAGTGCTGGTGGGGAGGGGGTTCTGTTGTCAGCAGCACCCAGAGGATGCCCCAGGAGGGCTCAGAGGTGTTCTCTGCCAAGGATCTGGGCCCTGGGGTTAAGAACACACCGAATAATTCATAGGGAGAAATGAATTATTAAATAACTTCTCATTATTGCCATCCTAATTACAGACTGTTAATTTCATACCTAAAGGGTACTGTAGTGTTCTTGCTGAATCATATCTTGCTGGTCTCAGATTTGAGGGTTTCAACATGTCTGCAGTGTTGGGAGGTAAAAGCAAAGCTAGGGGAGCCGGGGCAGGAACTTCAGGGGCAATTTCACCATTCACTCTGCAGTAAAACAAATTATTTAGAAAATGCCTTTTCCCCAAACCCCGGGCAATTTCCAACACCTCAAATCACCTTGCTGTACGTGACTGCAACCTACTGCACCAGAAAGAGCAGTTTGGGAGCCAGAGGCTAAGTCTGCAGGATGTGGATCTTGTGGGAAGCCAAAGTTTTTCTGAAGGTTCTTGTGGTGGCTGGTACTCCTGGGAGCATCCAGGCTGTCTGTGATGCCTCCTCAGCCCCGGGGAGCTGTGTGTGCCAGGCGGGCAGACACTCTGGGACCTCTCCTGTGGTGGGCTGTGTGCTTTGGCAGCTTCCCCAGCATCAGCCAGCATCTCCTAGGAATGCTGCTAATGGGCTCCACGTGGGTCCCTGCTGCTGAGAGGAGGAAGGATCATTCTGGGGAAATGGCGCTTTTGCCAGATTTGTGTGAGTTTCCTCGTGCTCTTATGGCAGCCCATAAAACGGATCATCTGTCTGAAAAGAGATGGGCAGGTAGTCAGCGGCTCCGCTGAGCTCTGCCTCGGGCCCTGCTGCAGGCTGGGGAGCCTGGGAGCCCCCGGGGGGAGGCTCCACGTCCTGGGCTCCATCTGGGCCGTGTCACTGCTGGGTTTCTCACCAGCAGGCTGAGCGATCTGGGGACGTTTTGGGGAAAGCGCCTTGGGGGGTGAGGGGGAAATGCTCCTTTCTCCTTAGGAGACAGCCACAACTATTTTCAGTGGAGGTTTCCAAGGCACTTGTTTACCAGCACTGCCAACAGAAGCTGTTATCACATTGGCACTGCTGACAGCTCTGTCTGCAGCTGATTTTCCAGGGGAAGCACCTCAAAAGCGCTGGAGATCGTGTGGAAGTGAGACAGCAGCTGCGTGCACTTGAAACCCGTTAATACGCACCTGAGTCAAGGGACACGGCTTTCCTTATCCTTGCTGGATAAAACCTGTTCCTGCTGACCAGTGCCAGGGGGTCTGGGAGTCCCCATGGGGTGCTGCCTGCTCTGGCAGCTGGATCCTCACTAGCCATCAGCAGGGTTAGGTGTCGGGGGTGGCCAGGGCCATGATGATCCCCTCTGAGCATCACCTGTCACATCAGCTGTATCCAAACCTGATCTTCTTGCCATTCCCATGGTGTGCAGAGGCTCTGGAGCAGCCCTCCTGGAGGCTGTGCTGTTCTCTCTGCCGTGGTTCTCCCAGCTAGTCATTAGGTAATTACCCAGGAAGTCAATTGGGCTTGCCTGGATCCATTTATTTACTGCACAGCCATCCTGCTGATTTCTCCCAGGCCCACAAGCTGTGAAGGGCTGCTCCCAGGCACTGATGCAAGAGGCTGGCATCCCCAGGATCTGTGCCAGGAGACACTGAGCTGCTCTGGTGGAGCAGAAAGGAGCACCCACCCTCTCTGTGCTCTTCTGCAGGGTGGCACCTGTGTAGGAGCCTTGTCCTGTCCTCCAGCTGCTGCTGTTTCTGCCAGCACCCCCATCCTGGCTGCCTGCTGCCACATCAGGGCACACTAGGGAGCTGGTGAGGGGCATCCAGCCCTGGTGTGGCCAGGGTCTCCATCCCTGCAGAGTGCCCATGGACAGCCAGAGGAGCAAGGGGACGCTTCTCCTGCAGGAAGGGATGTGCTCTGCAGGGATCCCAGGGATCCCAAGGCATATCTGGGGTGTGAAGTCCCATTCAGTCTTGTTTCCAGCCCTTGCAGCGCGGTGGAGGAGGCAGCTCAGGGAGCATCCTGTGAAGATTCCAGCCTTGCATCAGTCTCCCATCAGTTTCCTGGAGTAATGAAGAGGTAATTAAATTTTGCAGTGGAAGGGAAGCTTCTCCAATGGCGAGAGCATATTGCAGCTGCCGAGCTCATCAGGGGAAACACTGGGCTCCAAATTAAATGCATTTACTGTTTCATGTACCCTCACTTACAACCCTTGTAATGAATCTGGGAATTAATTGTTTGCCCATTTTAAACGAGTCCCCTCTTGCACTGTGCCACGCTCCCCTCCTCCCAGCTCTCCGTAATTTGATATTTCAGTTAGAAAACAAATTGACATTCATTGGAAAATCAATCTTTTCATTGTTTAACTCTCATTTCTCTGGGGAATGTGTGGGAGTGGAATTCCATCCTCTGATATGAACCCTTCCTGAATGCCTGATTGAGGCTGGGGAGCAGGGAGGCTGCTTGGCCCCCAGGAGCCAGCAGGACCCTGCTCTGGCAGCATCCCTGGTGCTGCCTAGGGAGGAGCAGTCCACGCCAGAGAACATGAGCCAGTTGCCTCGGTAATGAGCCCAATAATAGAGCCTGTCATTTATTAGCTGGGATAAAACGGGAGGCAATGTTGTGGCAGAGGAGACAGCAACAAGGAGCGTGAAGAACAGCCCGAAGACACACCACCTTGTGTTTCTCTGGGCCGGGGAGGGGAAGAACAAACAAAACATGCCATTTTGTGTCGGTTTGAGAAGAGCACGGCACGCTCCTGCCACGAGAGTGCCCAGGGTGCCCTCCCAGCCCGTGCCAGCCGTCCCCTCTGCAGGAGGACAGAGCAGTGCCCGCCCAGGGCGCCGCTGTTCCCTTCTACGTGGGCACTTTCTGGGCACCCCCTGCAGCTGGCCTGGCAGTGATCCCTCTGCTTCCCACGCAGACACTTGTTGTTGGAATCAGCTGCTATTTTTACGGGTAACACTGGTTGTCTTTTACACTTACTGCAGGAAAATGAATAGCCGCTTTTATGCAGAAAGGTTTTAGTGCGGTATCAGAAAGTGCTAATGAATACACAGAACCAAATTATATGGTACCCCACGAGCCAAAATGCCCAGACAGAGATTTACAGCAAAACCAGTGGCAGGCAAAGATAAAAGCCTGCAACCAAAGTGGGTCATATCATTAATACTGGGGCCAATAAATTCCTGAAAAATTGAGCTGTCAATCCCATCCAGACTCCCAGCTCCATTTCAAGGCTAAATAAGTTGTAGTCCCAAGGAGTTAATGCAGCAGATAAAGCCCCAGAGCTAAAGCAGCTTCTGTGTTCACAAGGGAAGAGGTTCCCTCTCCCAGAGCATCAGCTCCTGCAGGGCACAGGTAGCAAAAGGGCTCCCTGACCTCCTACCAGAGCTGTGGGATCTGAAGGGGACCTCCAAGGAAGCCAAAGAGGGACTCTCCATCAGGGTGTGTAGTCATAGCATGAGGAGTAAAGGGTTCAAAGTGAACCAGGAAAACTTTAGGTGAAAGAGAGGGAAAAAATTCTTGACTGTGGGGGCGGTGAGGCACTGGAAGAGGTTGCCCTGAGAAGTTGTGGATGTCCCATCCCTGGAAGTGTTCAAGGACAGGTGGGATGGGGCTTGGAGCAACGTGGGATAGTGGAAGGTGTCCCTGCCAAGGCAGGGGGGTCGGAACGAGATGATCTTTCAGGCCCTTTCCAACCCAAACTATTCCATGATTCTATTTCAAGGGACTGCCTGGGAGCCACCCCACAGCTAACCAGGGCACCCAGGGGTAGCTCTAGGGGGAATCAGCCCATACCCAGTTCCTCCTAAGGGTCCTGGCTGGCCAAGAAGGAAAACTAAATGTCCCCAGTGTTTAAGGTGCAGTCCTGCTGCTGGCCCCATATTCAGCCCGCCCCTCTCCCAGTCCAGCCCTGCTGTGCCTTTGGCACAGGGAGCAGTGGCAATGGTGCTGTGAAAGACAGCTCTGCAGCCCCATAATCACATCCACTCCCTTTTCTCATATTCTCACTTAGCAACACCACAGGAGCATCTTTGTCAGCTCTGTATTAGGAACCATTCGTCATAAAAAATTAAGGGCTATGAAAATAAAGTGACCTCTCCGAGGGCTTCAATTACACTGTAAGGTAATTGTGTCTTCCCTGGGCCTCCATCAGGGTGTTTGGGAGTCTTCAGGAACAATTTATGTATTTATTACAGTTTAAGTATCCTTAACCCTCAGCTCTTCCCAGTAATGAAAATATATAGTGCAGAACGCAGCAAATACAGACTGAGCCATGTGGAAAAGATGATGGCAATGGCCTTGGCCACGGAGAGAAGTTCCTGTAACCCCCACCACCCCCAGAGGCCTCACAGCTGCTCCCACAACACCTCCCCAGGGCACAGATAGGCAGCAGGACAAGAGGAATCACAGCAATGTGTCAGGAGCCGAAACCATCCAGTCTGGCACTGGTACCAGGGTACAGTAGAAATGCTCTCCCAGGGAAAAAAATACAGATTCATTCTTGTTCTTGGCACTAAATGTTGCATGGAATTGGGACAGAAAGGCAAAGCAGGCTTTCTTTCATTGTGGCTTGGTTTGGTTTCTTTCTGCAAGGCCCTTTTTTGCAGGGAAGCAGCAGGGAGCAGCTGCAGAGGCTGGAGGCAGGTTCAGCTCGTAGCACACCAGGAGCAGGGCTGGGGCTGGGGCTCTCTCTGCCCGGGGGTTTCTCTGAAGCAGAGTCAGGACAGCAAGGCTTCACCTCACCCCTGAGGTGCCACAGATGGGGTGCAGGTGACCCCTCAGCCGTGCTCCGGTGCTGACCTGGTCCCACAGGAGCTGGTGGGTCTGGCCACCACTGCTCCCTCCCTGCCTGGGACAGACACCACCAAAGGAGAGGGGATGCTGTGAAAAACAAGGTAATTTGGGGCTCTTTCTCCCATGCCCAGCCTTCAAGGGAGCTGAGTACCTTGGCAGCAAAAGTCATCTGCAGGGCCCAGGCTTTCTTTCCCCTTCAGCTCTGAGGAGCAGGTCTCTGTGGACCTGCACAGCCAAAATCTGTGCTGAAGATGCAACAGGGAAAAAAAAAAAAGCCTTTTAAGATACCACTGGAAAAAGCAAGACAAAAAGCAAGACAAAAAGCGAATTTTTTTCTTGTCAGAAAGACATTGAGTCCTACACCTTGGGTGAGAAAGAGATGATTTAACAAGAAAAAGATGTCACTGAATCCCTGGGCTATAAATCATTCTCCTTACAGTCTTGCAGCAAAAACACTTAACAAGCCTTCTGTGCAATACGAGCACAGGAGCCCGTGTGGGGGATTGCATCTGATCCAGGATAAATGCACAAACGGGCCCAGCCACTTGTTTTATGCTTGTAGGAGAATTATCCAGCACCTGGGAAATATTTCCTGCTCCTGCTGAGCTGCAGGCTAACGTCATGGAGATGTGCAGTTGGCAATAGATGTGCCTGGAAGAGTCAATGCCTGTGGACTGGGGGCACCCTGCGAGGAGGGTGTTGCAATGAAAACCTTTTGATCATTCATGCAGGTGGCTTCATCTGGAAATTTACAATTTATTTCATTTTCTGGCAAGTAAAAAGAAAGAAGGAAGAAAAGTCTGCTGCATTAAAGCAGAAATTGATGCCAGCAGCCTCCCACCTACAGGGTTGTGATGCTACGGGGAAACCTCCACTGGGGACGTGTGTGACAAGGGTGAGTGTCAGGAGAACTTCCAGAAGGTTCGGATGGACATATCCTGATACAGAAACCATTAAGCCAGATGCAAGAGGATGCTCTACTGCTGCATTTATTTAATTGCTAAAGAAGAGGTAATTGCTTGGGGAGTAGTGCCTGTGATCCGATTATAGTCAGTAGGAGCTGAGGGCAGCCCCAGCCAGCAATAGAGCCTCTCACTGCTTCAAAAATGCTGAAATAAATCAGGGGAAATTACCAGCAAAACTGACTTGGTGGAAAAAAAACAATAACTAAATGGCTGTGAATGGAAAGTGAAAGAGCTCTTTAAGAAGTGTTGTAGAAACAGTGAAGGGAACAATTTAGCCAGAAGTTAGCCTGACAGCTGCTAGAAAACAGGAAAAGATAGCTGGGAAACAAGAAAGGGAAAGGTGTCTGAAGAAGATGGCATGAGAAGCACAGGAAACTGGGATGGGAAGCAAAATTTTCACTGTTGGTGTAGATGCCACCGTTCCAAGGAGAATTTAAACAGAGTGAGGAAAGAGCCAGAGGATCCTCCTGTGGGCAGGAAAGGCTGGCAGTGTGGAAGAGGCAGGCAGGTGTGATTGAAAGAAGGAGGGCATGCATTTATACCAGCTGAAGGTGATGGATGCTCTCTCTTCTATTTTCACCAAGGAGGTATATTTAAAATTGGCTGACCTACCTAGCTGCCTCTCTGGAGCCTGCAGCGCTGTCCAGGTCACTCCTGCCCCAGGTTTAGTTGCTGAACCAGGCTGGAGCTGCTTTCCCCTGCCTGGAGGACACAGAAATGGATGGAAACTGTCGGGCTGGGGACACCATCAGTGGGGGATGGCAGTGAGTATTGTGCCCAAGCCATGGTGATGCCACCCTCCTCCTGCCCTCTGCTCCTCACATGTCCTTTGCAGGGCTGATGGCTTAAGGTGGTGATGAGGGGCACCGTGTGCCCACCAGTGCCCATGAAGTGGGTGAGAGCGGGCCAAGAGCAGCTGGGAGCTGAAGAGATCCCGCCAGGCTCTTGGGTGCCAGCTCTGGTACTGATACAACTCGCTGGAACTGGGTTCTACTTCTGTTCCAAGTCCACATGAAGGCAGCTTTCAGGTCCTGGCTGCAGTAGGCAACATGTCCCTGGGGAAAGGCCAGCTGGTTCAGGTGAGGAGCCATATCCCTGTGGGTGGCTGTTTTGGGAGCATCACTGCTCACCCACTCTTCTCCTAGCAGTTTGGCTCATTTGAGGGACATCACTGTTGTGGTAAGTGACCTCTCAGTATCCCACTGCCCTTTCTATCTGGCAGAAAGCACCACAGGCCCCTCTGCCCTGATTTTCAGGCTCCCATAACAACCAGAAAGCAGATCTGCTGCCTATCCCAGCTGCATCTGGAGAACTGCTGGCATGGCTGAGAACATCCCCTCCTCAGCTCTCAGTCAGCCTGCTCTCCTGTTGGACAAGAACAGCTTCCTCACGTTTTACTTTTGGTTCAAATCTTTCCACCGTGATCCCAAGGAGAACAGCCACCAGTTAATGAGGGGTCTTTGTTTCCCTGAACTCTGAATGTGCCACAGCAGTGAAGGTGCAATTATTGAGAGCTGGACATTAACCTCCATGTGAGCCTGGTCTCGCTGCCTCTCATTCCTTTGGTTTTATTGATCCTCTTCTCCTAACTCGTTCTTGCTTCCTCTTTTTTAAAGACTTAGAAATGGATGGGCAGCTCAAAGGAAGCACTGCTGCTGTAATGAAAACAGATAGCAGTTCAGTGCTCTAACTTTCTGGCTGTTCTCTGGGGCCCTTGTTACGTTTGTTTCCATCTGAACACCATTTCTGCACAACAGCTCCAAACAATATTGTATTAGCCTTAATTCTGATCTGGCTGCAATTTCTACCAGAAAGTTGTTTCAGCTTGGAAATGGGCAGATTTGCTCTTCAGGCCAATGAAAACAAGTCTGCAAGGTTGAAAAGAAGATGTCAAAATCAAGCACTAAAACTCACTTAAAATGATAACAGTTGTACTTGAAGCAAAAATTACATACAAAGCTTTCATCCAGCAATTTTCATCCTCAGACAGCAAAGTGCTTTACAACAGAGTTCACTGTCAGCAGCCCTGTTTGTAAAGGTGAGCAGAAATATGGCTCTCGCTTTCTTTGTTGTGTTTCTCTACCCCAAACCAGCTTGTTACCCAGAGTCAAAGGCTTTCCTGCTCCCCCAGGATGCGTCAGTGCCCACCTGGCTGAGCAAAGACACTCCCAGTGATTGCACGACAGGGTCTGGCACCGGGGCCAAGGAAAGGTTTGGCCTTGCCTGATTGGCTGAATCCTCTTTTTTCCTTTTGTCTTCCCAAGGAATAGAGAGAGTTGGCTTTCATTTGAGAAGGGGTAATGCAGCAGTTCGGCATCTGTGCCCTCTGGGCTCGTCCTCATGCTGCAGAGGTAGCTGGAGCCACCAAGACGTGTCCTGTATCCCCAGTGTAATAAAACAGATCTGGGACAAAGCCTTTATTGAATCAGCTCTTTATTTAGAGTAGGGGGAAGCTCGCCCTAAGGTGCCAGCCCAGAGTTGTCACTGCCAAGAGGAGGAGGTCATGCAGAGTCAGTCTAAGGCTTGCACAGAGACAGGCTCGTTCTTCCAGCCTCACGGGAACCCACGAAAGCAATGAAGGTGGCTCGTGGTCTAGGGGTCCCGCTGAGAGCATTGAAGTCATGGAGAGGGGTCTCGAGGGCACGAATGCAGGGCCAGCAGCCCTGCATAAGTGCCCTCCTAACAAGGTGACTCAGTTGTTGGTAGTTGCTTGTCTTCTCCGGATAAGGGTGGTCTTGTTGTTTCTGGGGTCTCAATCCCATCAGTCTTTAGGTTTCATTGGCATACGTCTGCGAGGCTCCTCCTCCAAGTAGGGGTAACTGTGGAGAGGCTCTGGGTACAGCTTGATGATGTCATCTGTAAAGAACAGACACAGGCTTCCCCGGCCCTCCATTAACATGAACAGGTAAGTCAGAACTTTAATGACACATTATAACAGAAGGAAGGAACAGAAGGGGTTTTTAACATTAAACATTTTCTAACACCCAGGTCCTCAGCTGTGTGGCTCCCAGGCCCTTTCCCCCTGTTCCTGAGCTGAACCTCATGCTCACTTTAATGGTGAGGTTTTCCTCAGCTGCTGGATGTGGTGGATTTTTCCCAGGCTGCCCAATGGCACTTTGACACCTGCCCACTAGTTTTCCTCATACCTCCTTACTTCTGCAGAGTACCTGGTGCACCATAAATGCTGCTGAAACAGCTGCAGAGGGGTTTTTATTGAGAGCTGGCCAAGGGGTAAGAGGCTGCACCTTTGGCTGGGCTCATGCTGGGCTTCCCCTCTTCACCTCCTCTCTGCTGGAGAAACGCTGGCACCGCAGACTTTGCTGCCGAGTAAAGCTCAGCAAGGAAATCGTTCCTGCAGGAAGTTTAATTGCAGCCATTAAGCCTTTAATCTAACTGTGGTGTGCATCTCTAAATGGTGGTGCCATCCCTGAAATACAGGCTCACAGCCACATTCCTGCTCACTGCTTCCTCAGCATCGTGTTTACAGCTATTTTTAGTGACCCAGAAGCAGGTAGCTCCACACTTGGCCAGAAAATTAATGTTTAAAAAAATAAAACACACACAGAGACACACAAGCAAACCTATCTATCCTTGGAAAATATCCTCCTCCAGCTGGCAGTGCCAAGGACTGTGAGTTGCTGTTTGCAGCTGGCTGTGCCTGGGGGTTTCTGCTGCTGGGGCCTCGTGGCCTGACCCCCCCTTGGGACACAGAGCCCCCCACCCTGCTGGCTCCCCGAGTTCCACGGGGAGAGGGAAGAGCCCAGCAAGTTTCTGCTCTCCCTGACCAACCCAGCATGACCCACATACTCCCCTTCTGTGCCTCTGACCCCAGCCTCTCCTTGCTGTCCCACCACCCTCCCCTGTGGTCCCACCAAGCTGTTCGTGGATATTCCCCTTGATCCCAGAGCTCAGGATGAGCACATGCTCCAGACCTTCACCTTAAATTGATGTGCTGCAAGGTGCTAAAAAAGGAGGACCAGTGTGACTCCCCTGGGGGGCTGGGGAAGGACACGGTGGTGACCAACATGGGCTTGTTCACCAGTGGAGCCTCGTGCTATAACTGCACTGCAGGTCCCTTCTTTTGGCTCCTTGAAGTCTTCATCTGCAAGAAAAAGCCCAGGAGATCCCAGCAGAGCCCTTTGGAGTTGTGTGGCAGGAATGAAGCTTGCCCACCAAGAGGAGTGGCTGTCAGAGACACACCAGCTTCCAGGGTTCAGGACTCTCCTCTGTGAGGCAGAAAGCTTTGATTTTTGTCCAGCCACACCTAAACGAGGTGTCCTGTGAGAAAACATACACTTCAAACTTTTAAACACAGACAAAGTGGGATACCCCCCAAAAGGCTGCTTGAAATAGAGATTTCATTTCATCTGGATGTCTTATTGCAATAAAATCTTATCTGCAAGTTTCAGGGCTGCCTGGGAAATCTTGCTGCCTCACCAGGGAAAAGGATATTTAAAAAGGATTAAATCTGACAGTCTTAAACTAAAAGTGGATTTTTAAGACTTAAGCAAAGACTCGAGATGGAAAGGTTAGTGGGCTGTTGAAAAGGCATCTGCATTTAAGCTAATAAAACCTAATTTCTAGTTGGTTATTAACAGGCTGGGTGTGATGAGCTGTGCTGGTTGCTGGGCTCAGGTGCTAATGAAGGCAGGCAGGTGCTGTGGCAGTGATGGGAAGAGAGGGGATCAGAACTCCCTTTTCAGCACAGACCCCCCCCAGTCTCCCCAAAGGCTGCTGAGGTCCTGGGTGGGCAGAAGCACATTACAGAGCAACAACAGCAGGCTGGGGAAAGCAGGCATTGAGGAATTGTTGGTTGGTATATGGACACCCCACCAGCAAGAAAAGTTTTGACCCAAATCTAAAGCATATTAGACATTGAAGAGCCCACTTCTCCTTCAGGTAGGAGGTCTCATCTCCCTTCCCCTCATCTCAGAGCAGAACCTGTGCATTGATTAGTGCTTGGCTCACCCTACAACTATGAAGTAACTCAAATCAATCAAACACATCCTCTCCTTGCCCATTAAGGCTTGCTTTAATTACGTCCAGCTTTAAAACTGAGTGAGTAGGATATAAATTCTGTTTCACAAAGCTCCCACCTATATTTCTCTCCAAATGTTGAAATTACATTTCTGCCCACTGAAAACAGCATCTTGGAAAAGACTCTCTGGATAGTTCGTTTGCTGGAAAGTAGAATTGACAGCCCAAATAACATCACAGCCTGTGACTTTTAAGCCAGGGCTGTCAGTGTAGGTGCTCTGGGATGAGAACAGGAGAGGCTGGCTAAATACCACAAGATGCTGCTGTCCTGGAGATCCCCAGCCCCTCCCTGGTGCCTGGCACCCTGCCTGCTCTGCCCCACGGTCTGTGTGGCTGCCAACGCACCCAAGGGCTGCCCTGAGCTCAGACCTGGGTCTGTCCCTTTGTGCACAGCTGGCATGGACCTGGCTGGTGGGACAGGGACTGTCGTCCCCAACCCAAATCAGCACCAAACCTGCTGAGCCGAGTTGTGCTGTGCCATAGAGGCACCACAGAGGCACCAATTCTGTCAGCCAAAGCTACTGTCCCACTCAGAGGACCCAGAGCCCAGGGCCAGCACAGAAAGAGCCACAAAACCAGAACACTTTGATTCCCATTTTCCTTTACACTAATGCTCCCACTGAGCTCCTCACCCAGCCTTCTGTCAGCTGCAGACACAAACACCCTTGGTAAATAACTGGGCACGTGCCTGTGGAAGGGCTCCCACTGCCACGTGGCTCAGCCTCAGCAAACAAGTCCACCAAGCTGCTGGCCATGGCAGCTCCAGCTCCCCAGGGCCAGGGATCATCCCAGGTCTGTGTCCCAAGCATGGATTTAGGGGCACAGCGGGCACCACTGTGCCTGGTACCACATCAGCCACGCTTCAGGGATGTGAGTACAGGAAGGCAGCGAAGGCTTTGCAGGCAGCAGGATGTGGCTGTGACCTTCCCGGGAGCAAGCCATCCCTTCAACTCCCACACGAACTATAGGAGTCCATTTAGAGCATTAAGTACCTATTTCCTCACGTTGCTTTTGTTATTCTTATTACTATTTATTATTATTATAATCATCTTCTTCTTCTCTACAGGTATAGAAACACCTCAGGCTATCGGGTTCTGTTGTGGTACCAGCTCAAGTCCTCTCTGACTCCTGCATGGAATCCTTGCCATAAAAAAGGCATCTACCGGGTATCACTTTCCTCAGCACCATCGCTGTGTGCCAGAGGAAACGGCAGCACTTTCCTGCTCCCTTGTTCTTGCTGCTATCTCCTGATCTGCAGATTGAATACATCACACTGCCATCTCCCAGCCTCGATCCCGAGGCAGGATCAATGGGATTCAATTCCAGCTGTCCTTATAACCTTTCTTCCGAGAGCTGACTGGAATAACAGGTTGTGATGTCCCTCAGAACCCCCTGCTGCACCCCAGCAGCCACAAGCATCCCCTTGCATCCCTCCCTGGCAGCAGCTTCCAGGCTGGAACTTGGCTCAGGAGGAAAGCATGGTCCAAAAGCCGACAGCACAAATGACGCTGAGGTGTGGCTGTTGTGACCCAAGCCGTGACGAGTGCCACCCAGAGCCTGAGGGGTGCCTCTTGTCCCCTGTCCCTGCCCATTTCTAAAGGCGCTGGGAAAGGGAGCGGCTCATTCCAATGCAGACTGAAAATTCCCAGCGTGGCCCAAATGAGTGAGCACTCTGCTCTGCCCCCAACACATGGAAAAATTACATTTCAGCCCTGTACGAACAAAGAGCAGCCGTGCATCACTCACCACTACTGAGTTCCTTTCTAAAAACACGGGTTTGCTCTGCTCTGATTGCTACAAATGAAGCAATTGCATTATGCTCCCTCCCAGCTCCCCAAGTTTGCCCACAACACAGATTAGATCTGAGTGCTCAGGAGGTGGAAAAGTGTCTGCCCTGCCTTTCACACCTTTCTGGGAAGGATGGGTGCTGTAATGGTTTGAGGAAAAAAAAAAAGTAAACAGGATGTTACGTCTGGTGAACCCCCTCCACTGGTCAAAGGGGGTTAAAAAGACACCCAGCAGGAAGTTCTGCCTCTTTTACCTCTGGTTTTCAGGAAGGTAACATGGGACCGTGCCGTGGCCATGGGTTTGTTCGGGAGGGGCTAGGCCTCAGCCACTCTCCCGAAAGGGAGGGGGGAGAGGCGGAAGGGAGGGCTTAGCCCCATCCCATGTACCACGGGAGCTGGGGGGTTAATCCCAAGGTAAATCGGTCCCAGGCCTCTCTCCTCACTTGGAGGAGGAGACGGCAGGTCCTGGCCGAGAGCTGGCAGAGAGCCCTTTCCCTTGATCTCCTCCCCGTTGACAGGGGAGGGGGAAGGGGGAAGGTGGTGGCTCGGGCTGCAGAGGCGGCCGAGCCGGGCGGCCACGGGGCCGCAGGGTCAGAGGCAGCCAGGCGGCAGAGAGGACCCCTCCCTCCCCCTGTTGCTTTGAAGGAAGGGGGACCGAAAAGGGAGGGGTGGGAAGCCTGGAAAGGTCCCGGAGCGGGCCCTAGCCGACATGGGATGAGCAGAAGAAGCTGTGTTTTTTTTTTCCTCCCTTGTTCTGCCTCAGTTCCAAGGTTCCCGGCGATAGCCGGCAGCTGACGTCATCTGCAGAAGAACTGAGACAAAGTTTTTTAACCCTTTTCCCTCCTTCTGAGAGACCTTGTGAAGAAGAGAAGAAAGAAAGCTTCATAGCAGATGGACATTTTTCCTTAGTAGATTTGGGAAAGTGCTTCATCTAGCAACAGTGTGGACTGAGTAAAATCTCACTGAAGGCTGGACGGGCACTTTGAAATATTCCCAAAGACTGAGAGAAAACCCACGCAGCATCGGGCAGGCTGCAGGGAAGTGGAAGTCTGGATATGAAAGTTGAATTGAATTGGAGTTGTTGAGGGCTGGGAGGGAAAAGTGCTCTGTGACAATTTCAATTTTTTTTTTTTCCTTTTTTTCTTATTTCTCTGAGTGTGTGTGAATAAATCTATCTTTTTTCAGTCATAGTTGAATTGTTTTGCCTTTGTTTCTGTTTTGGTCATGATCTCAGATGAGAAAATTAGGAAAATTGTTTGGCAATTGAGTCAAACTACAACAGGTGCAAAAAGGCTCTCCCAGGTTTCCCAAATTCCCGATGCAGGCTGGAGGGAAGCCAGGAGCCGACCATGCTGGGCAGAGATCCTCACCCAGCCTCACCAAGGGGTTAATTTAGGGAAGAGAGAGCCCAGGCAGACCTTCTCTGCTAGGCAGGGGTGCAGCCACACTACTTTCCTCAATCTCAGCTCCTAACCAGGGCTTTGGATGCTGTTCCTGTGTCCTGAGCTCAGCCTGCCTCTGCTCCCACCCCAGCAGGTTCCCAGGGGATACCTGGAGGCTTGCAAGCTCCAGACAGCAAGGAGTCACTTTGGTGCTATAAGCACTTAGGGAAAAGAGCAGAATAAATGTTCTTACAGAGCTGGCACACTAAAATATTATACAAGTTAGGCCATAACTCACCTGACCTTGCATTTCACATAATTTCTAGTGACATTTGTCATTAATAAATAGCCTGTCACTTCCCTCTGCTCCAGGGCTGCTGCTGCAGAGCACAGGGTGTCCCTCCTTCAGGCATTTACCCTGGGGAGATGTTCCCTCCTGCCATTATTTTCCCATTCAGCAGCCAGCAAGGGACAAAGGACCAAAGGGACTGGAACCCCTGTGCTTTGGGATGGCTGGGAAAGGTCTGGGCTGTGGCTTGGGGCTGGCTGTTCCTTGCACACGCCATGCCCCAGCCCCCTGCACACACACATACACACTCCTGTCTGCTTGGGAATCTGTCCATTGCCATGGAAACGGTGCTGACATCAGGCAATGCTAACGTTATTCCAATGACTAATTGCTTTATGAAGAGTGAGCCAAATTACTGAAACAATTTCCAGGCCCAGAGATCTCTATTTAACACCCAGGCACATGCCAAAAAGTGTCCCTCACCTGCAGGGATGCCATGCAGGGCTGTGGGAGGACAGCTGGGGACTCTTGCCCAGGCTTGGATGTGTGGCACAGAGGGGCTGTCAAATCCTAATTTTCTGTGCTTCTGGAGAGCTGTTTTGTACCTATTTCAGCTGCCTGTGCAGTGCCTAGACCCCAGTTCAGGGGGTCCTCCTGTTTTTCCAGCCCATGGGGATTTGTGGTACTTGCTGCTGCTGACGGCAGTCTGCCTAGTCTTTTTTCTCTCCTTTTCCTCCTTACATGCCTTCTTCCTTCTCTGTGGCTCTTTTGAGTCAAAGGATCTTATCATCCCAGAAAGTGCAGCTTTCCAGCACGCTGCTTTGTGCTGCCCCTGTGGCCATTTCTGTCACCGCCAGCACCATTGGAAGCTGCACACATTGGAAGCTGCTGGCTTTGCACGGAAGTGATTTTTTCCGAGAAAGTTACAGCAAAACCAATCAGTGACTAGGTTTGAACATTGACATCTGGTAAAGCCACTAGAAAGGTGCCACGCCTCTGTGAAAACACAGGTTAAACACTGGGGGAAATCCTGAGAAGTTATCTTTTCATTCAGGTCTGGGAAGAGGTTTCAGGAGCCAGCAGGGCTGGCCCTGCTCCGCCACGTGTCCCTGGGGCTGGCGTGGCCTGGCTGGGCCCTGCCGCTGCTGCAGCCCTGGTGGGGTCTGGCCCCATGGGCTCCTGGGCCAGGGGAGGGGAGCAGAGTGTGCCCTGTCCCAGCCAGATCGGCCCCAGCGGCTGCTCACATTGTGCCCTGTTTGTGTTCTGGTTTGACCATTTGCCCATCTGTGAGAACCATGATCAGGGTAGAACATAGGCAAAACAGCCCTAAACTTATGAATTACAAAGGTAGTTTATTCACTCACACAAGAAGAAAAAGAAAAAAAAACTTGAAATGTCAAAAGCACCTTCCCTCCTGCCCACAATCTACTCATTTCCCAGAAACAATCCATGCATCTCTCTCTGGGAGAGGAGACCTTTCTTGTGACCCCAATTCTTTCATTTTTCAACGTCACAAAATCTGCAGCTGCCCGAAATCTCCAGATTTGTGCAATCCCAGCCATAGAGACCCACGACCAGAAAAACCCAGTCCTCCCAGTGGCTTCATGTCACCACCTACAGCTGCCCACAAATGCTGTAGATTGTGCAACTCTCAGTTTGTTTTGGGGTACCGTTTTAAAAATGAACAGTTCAAACGCAAAGGATTTTCTTCATCTCATGGAACAGAGATCTCTTGTCATTCCTCTCAGGCACAGAGGGCTTCTTAGCTCATCTCTCTCTGTTCAAACATCTCCTGGGATCACAGGATCACAGCTCAAATCCACAAATCTGAACAATCATTTCCCCAAACAAACTTAATATATTATAAAAACCAGTCCATTTTCTCCATGGTCCCTCCCAAGGTGGAGAGGGGGTGGGTGGGGTCCTTGAAGAGAGAGTCCAGCTAAAAATTGGCCACTCCTCCATCCCTTCTTCCAATATTCTTATCAGTTCTTTCTGTTGTCTCTCTTCAGTCACCGTGTCCATCAAAAGGAAGGAAGGAAGGAAGGAAGGGGTTAAATTCTTGTCGTGGTTTTCTGGCAGCTTCCAGCCCCTGGTGTCACATTTCAAAGCTGCACCTCTCCTCTGGACCATGAACACCTCCCTCTCCTCCCCTCACCTCTGCCAGCAGCAGGGAGGGGGGGAAGGGAGGGGGGTCCCCACTGCAGTCCCAGCCAGCCCCGGTGGCAGCCCGGCTGAGCTCAGTTCCCCCTCCACTCCTCCTCCTCCAACTGGGGGGTAAAAGAAGAGAGGGGGGCCTGGCCCAGGCCAGGGGCCGCTCACCCCTCCCTGGGGTCCCGCAGCCCCTCTGGATCGCAGCCAGGCCAGGCCACCCCTCCCTTTCGGGAGAGAGCGGTGAGGCCTGGCCCGCCGCCAGGCCACCCCCGGCTGCAGGGTGACCCTCAGCTGTTACCTGCTGGCCGGCAGGAAGGCGAAAGAGAAAACACTTCCCTCAAACTCCGATATTTACCTTGCCCCTGTGTTCACGCAGACATAACTTCCTGGTTCAAGCCATTACACACTGCTCAGCCGCCCCTTCGTGGTGGCCTCAGGAGGCCTGGAGGGGCTGGGCCGGGCCCCATGGTGGCTGCCCGGCCACAGAAGTGGGGTAAGGCCCAGCCGTGGGCATGCTGCCCTGAGATCAGAGCTTCCCCTTCTGTGGGCATGCTGCCCTGAGATCAGAGCTTCCCTTTTCCATGGGCATGCTGCTGTGAGATCAGAGCTTCCCCTTCTGTGGGCATGCTGCCCTGAGATCAGAGCTTCCCCTTCCGTGGGCATGCTGCCCTGAAATCAGAGCTTCCCCTTCTGTGGGCATGCTGCCCTGAGATCAGAGCTTCCCCCTTCCCCCAGCTACTCCAGCCATCTCTGCCAAGAACCAGCATGCCCTCTGCAGACTTGGGAGAATGCTAACTCTTTCCTTGACAGATGAAAGTTGCAAAACATTACATGGTCTCTGAGTGAGAAAAAAGACAGAGTGAAAGCATGTAGAGAGGCCATATGAAGACATCAAAGTCAGTGAAGGAAGAGTTACATCTTAGATGGAAGAGAATGAGAAGATGCCTTGGTTTTAGGCTGAAATTCTTTCGTGCCCTATGGTAATGGACTGTAATATACTAGAATATCCCTTGAAGTCATGGAAATATGTATTGGGGAGATGATGAGAGTGTTGAAATTAGACGTGAGCAAAGGTGTTTGTGGTGAACTACGTAAATATTGAAGTAGTTGTGATTTTATGAGAAGCTTGAACAGAGAGAAAGAGATGAGATGAAGATCTGCCCCTAGAAAAAGATCTCTGTTCCTAGAGATGAAGAAAACCTTTGCTTTTGAGCCATTCATCTTTAAAATGGTACCCCATGAGTATAAATGGCCCATATGCAGTTGTGGGAAGGCTCAGTAATATGGGAGGGATTCACAAATGCAGATTCCCGGGCAGCTGTTTTTGTGAAAATTAAAAGCTACAAGAGGACTGTTCTTTCTTGTGGGAAGTCTCCACAGCAGACCAAAAGAGGCTTCTCTCTCTAAAAGAACTGATGAAAGACTATTTTATAGGTGGCAAACTGACCAAGAGTTCCAAGTTTTGTCTTTATATGCTGCCTGTGAGAAAGAAAGGTGATTATGGGGAAGAGGGGAAGTGTTTTAAAAGTTTTATTCTGATTCTTATTAAATTTTGAGCCTGCTTTGCTTCTCTCCTAATCCTATCTCACAGCAGAAAAAAGTAAATCATTCTAGTGGACATGCAAACCACTACACTAATTTTGGGAAACAGAAATAGGCAAACTTGAAATCACTACACATGGCAAGTGCCTCCTCGTCTCTGTCCTTCACAGGAACTGCTTCTTATGCTTCTACTGCAGAACCCTTCCCAGCTTCCACACCCACTGCTGTGCTCAGAACCCATCCAGGCGGGGCAGCCGTGGCTATGCATCTCAGAAAGGGAACAACAACCGCACAGTGCACTCCAGGGCTTGCATCCACAATGGCTAATCCCAAAGAGGGTGAAGAAACAGCTCAGTTTCAATGGCAAGACTGAAAGCTGATGCATCCCTTGCCTGCCCACTCCTGATGCCCAGGGATGGTGTGAGAACCATTGCTGCCCCTAGCAGGATCAGAGAATGGTGGCAGAGACACCTTCCACTAAACTGGGTTGCTGAAAGCCCCAGCCAACCTGGCCTGGAACACCCCAGGGGCATCCACAGCCTCTCTGGGCACCTGTGCCAGGACCTCAGCACCCTCGTAGTGAACAATTTCTTCCTAACATCTAATCTCAACCGGCTCTCTTTTAGTTTGAAGCCATTCCCTCACCAAATGTCCCTCTCCCTCTTTTTTATAAGTACTGGAAAGATGCTATCAGCCTGAACAACCTACAGAGAAGTCAGCCAGTGTCTGGGATGCTGGTTATCCCAGCAGCACATCATTTCAGAGCATTCATCAGGCTTCAGAACAGGAAGAAGGTGTTTTGCCACCAGAGCTGACACGAGAGGCACTCAGGGGGTTGGCCTTTCAACTATTTTGTTTTGAAATAACAAACACCATGAAAAGGCCCCAGTCAGAGACAACTCACAGGACAGGACAGTGAAGCTCCCGCTCTCTGCAGGCTGCTGTGGGTGCAGGGCTCACAGCTTGTGGGCCCCTTTTCTCTGAGTCTGCTGGATCCTGGAACCAATCTGATGGGGAAAAAAAAAAAAAAAAGAGGCAACAAAACCCAACCAGGCCAGCTCTGTGTTTATTCACTTAAATATTTTAAATCCCTTCCTTAAGGATATGTGATAGCTTATTACATCAGCAATTTATAACTCCTGCTTGCCTACAGCATCCTAACTGTTTATGGCTCTGTGTTATTTACTGCCTGACACCGAAGTAAGAAACATTATGAAAATTAGTTAAGAAGTGATTCGGGCAGCCCAAGGCAGTGAGGGGGCCCTGGCACAGCTGTGGTGCACGGAAGCCTCGGTGCCCAGGCTGCAGCAGCCGAACCGCCCTCCCCACATCCCTCCCCGCATCCTCCTCCCAGCTCTCCGGGATGCCGGAGCAGGTGCTGACTGAGCATCATCCCCTGAACGAGCGGCAGACACTGGTTGCGCCCTGTGTCGCTCCGGGAAGCGTTAATTACGTTAATTACCTCAGACTAAGGCCGAGCCGCTTGTGGCTGTGCCCGAGCCCCCGGTGACACCGAAGCGACAGCGCTCGGGAATTGTCCCAGTGAGTTCTCGCAGGACCCCACGGCTGCTTTTAGCGCAGCAGCCCCACTCCCAGATCCCCATCCATCACCAAATGGCAGGCCCTCTTACAGCGATAAGTTAAGAACAGACTGGCCTTTTTTTTTACACCGTCAGACAGAAAATATTAGTATTTCTCCTTTTTTTTTTTTTTTCTTTCTTTCCTTCGAGACACAGAAGTGCACTTTCCCGTGCCGGACAGACACACGGCTTTCCCCGTGGGCTGCCAGGGGCTCTGGCTGAGCTCTTGCTCATTAATAGGCTCATTTAGGCAGCCGTCCCCCGCAGCGCCCATTAACACACATGAGAGAGTGCCCGGAGGTGAGAGCTTCACTAATCAAATGTGCTATTAAGATCCTAATCCATTTCATTACCCCATTTCATTTGACACTTAGTGAGGCTCGGAGATGCTCTGTGTAACGGGGCTGAAGGCACACGGCCTGTCCTGTGGAAAAATAATCCTTTTTATTAGACCCATAATTCCTTTTTATCTTGTATTAGTTTGTTTCTCGAGCTGAAGGGCGCCAGGGATGTGCAGCTCCGGCAGAGATGCCAGGGATTTTCCCTTCGTGTGTGAACGTGTCATCACACAGAGTGTAAGACTGGGAGGGATCAGTGCAGCAGCAATATCCAAAAATAAAAGGAAAAAAAAAAAACCAAAACAAAACCAACTGGAAACCAGGCTTACCTGATTATTTGATTACAGATTACCAGACTGTATTTTGGGGATGTTATCTAGATGACCCTCCACCGAATATTTTGGAGACTGAAATGATTAAAAATTTCAGATCCATCTGAAATAATTCCTAATTTCTCTCTTGCTTTGAATGTCAGGCACGTGAGGTCTCGGAGTTGAGCAGAGAGGCGGGGCGAGGAGTGAAATACAGATTGTTCGGGAGGCTGGTGAAGCAGCCAGCTGAACCTGCCCTGCTGTGTCAGGCAGAGAGGCTGACACTGACTAATTCTCTGCACAGATTCCGTGTCTCCTCTTCAAAACAAATGAACAAGAACATGGTGCTGCGTGATTCTGCCTGGGAGCTCTGCACGGCCCTGGGGATTTTGTGTGTCGGCAAAGGTCGTAAGTTATCAGATAAGCAGGTCTTCGTTATCAAATAAGCATCCCTAAATGTA
Organism: Nicator chloris; assembly: GCA_013400495.1. Classification (NCBI taxonomy): domain Eukaryota; kingdom Metazoa; phylum Chordata; class Aves; order Passeriformes; family Pycnonotidae; genus Nicator; species Nicator chloris. The sequence continues at coordinate 193,952 of WAAE01003983.1, read as the reverse complement.
TGTACTTCCCACACAAAAACATACTTGAAACTGCATAAAAACTTCATACTATTAAAGAAATATTTTATGAAGCAATAACTTTGTGGATATAATACTCATCTTGAGGAGTAGGTTGTGGCAGCTCTTCAGAAACAGCTGAGGAAAATGCCTACATATCACTGAAATGTTCCCACTGAGCAAAGCTGAAATGTTCCAAGTGCAGGATAAGCACGCTCCTACCTGAATGTAGCCTTCTGCCTGCAGTTCCAAGGGTTCCTTGGGAGCAGCCCCATGTGTCAGCAAGCCTTCCAGGCCATGTACTGGCACAAAAACGTCCCTGAGCTTACCCCAGATTGCTGCCTCTGCCGCTCCCTGGCAGGAGAGGAAATGCAGGTGGCATCCAAGCTAGGTGGCAGCTTCTCCCTGGCTGGCCCAGGCTGCCTGGACACAAAGCAGATTAATGCACCCCTGGAACACCCTGTGCCACCCTCCCCAGCAGCACACACCTCGGTTCCCATCCCCAAGCACGTGGGAGAGGACAGGAAGCACAGCCTGGTGACATCCCCTCGCTTTTCCTTGCTGAGGCTGCTCCTGAGATGGGTGAACAGGGACAGGCACTGTCCCCACAGCCAGAGGTGGCAATGGAAGGGATGAGTGGCAGTCACAGCATCTCTGACAGCAGGATTCTTAGAGGGACACAGCCCCTTTTGATAATTTATTAGCACACAGAGTCCCTGCAGCCAAAGCAGCAAAATCCCCGTTCCTTGCTCTGTTCTAACCCACTTTTTCAAGACAATTTCTGAGTGATTGATGGGGGAAAAAAACCAAACAACTTTAAAAGCATCTTTACTCTTAGAAACTCAATGCCATCTGCTCCCTCAGCATTGCCCAGGGCATTTGCCTCCCCCCTGAGCAGCCAGTGGATGGAAGCTGGCTCCCACCTGTGCCTACCCCTGGGCTGCCGCAGGCACTGCTGTGCTCTTTAGGGTCCCTGGCAGAAAAAACAGAGCTCAGAGCCGGGTGCCACATTCCTGTGCTTCAGAAAATGGTGTTGAGAGAGAGGGAAAATGCACAGCACTGCTGGTGGGCAGGGAGCTGCCAGGGGCTCCAGACCCAGCAGTGCTGCCCTTGGCAGTGAAGCCAGGGCCCAGTGCAGATCCAGTCAGGGCTCCTGTGTGAGAGCAGCACAAGATGTGTGCAGCAATGCTGGGCTGCAGCAATGCTGGGCTGCAGCTGGCACAGCAGGGAATGTCCTTACAAGCTCCTCAGGGCAGGTTCAGTATTTAATGCCTACATTAAATACTCACAGCTTTACTGTGTTAAGCACTGCCAGGACAGCACTGGGAAACTTCCAGCCTGGGTTCTCTCCTGAAGTGTGTGGGAGAGAGTTGGTTTTTTAAAGAGCACCATCATCTCCAAACAAAATGAAGCACAGGTGAGCGAGAAATTCCTGCTGTGGGACCATAAATCACTGCCACCCCTGTCCCCAGAGGGGCTGGAGCACAGCCATGGCTGGTGGGCAGCAGTGTGTTCCTGCACCCAGTGTGTTCTCCAACCCTCTTGGGGCTGGGATCTCCTCCCTGGGAAGCTTCCCAGCCTGGGGAGCCTGTCCCTGTCCCCATCACAGGTCCCCGGCTGGCTGTCCCTCACAAGGATGGTACCTTGGGGTGACACTGTCCCTCCCCACCGCCCTGCCCCTCCTGCAGCCCCCCTTTCCCCACAGCACTTCCAACCCAAACTGTGGCATTTGCCTTTCCACCAGGACACAAGTCTGTGCTCATCTCATGCCCAGCCCGGGAGCTGGAGACCCCAAGCACGTCACTGAAAAGCTCTTCTTGACTTAGCACTATGAATTACAGCATGATGTAAAGGCCTATTAAAGGCTGATTTCTAGAACAAATGCTGCCCCCGTGGCTAATCAGCAGAATATTTCCTTCATTGAGAGACAAAATGAATATTGCTGTTTGGCAGACGCAATGATGCCAAGCAAATAACTTGCAGTCGAGTTTTATTGTTATGACACCTTTGGTTGCTGGCCTTGGCCTCAAGAGGGTAGCAATAAAAATGGGAGAATACAAATGGAAACCTCTACAAGCCTGAAATGAATGCATGCCCTGAAACTGCAGGGAGCCAGGGTTTGATAGGAGACATCAGCATGCACAGCCACAGGCTGGGCACATTGCCCTGCCCCCTGCAGTGGCACCCAGCAGGCAAGACAGGCACACAGCCTCGGCCAGGACATCTGCCCCAGCCCTCAGGCAGCCTGGACCCCTCACTGGAGGCTTTACAGTGTATTTTCATTTTTAAAAAGGGTTTGGGAAGCAAGAAGGCGCTGTGTCAACACTCTGAAAGCTGGTGTTAATCAAGGGTGATAGCGTGGTCTCCTTGCCAGCAGTTAGCAATAAAAAATCCATATTAGCATTTTTAATATTAATCAGTATAAACAAGAAAGATACTTCTATAAAAATTAATTAGAAAGCTCCTTTACTTAGAGGACACTAACACATTAATATCACATCTCAGGGCTGTGAGGCATTCATACAGAGTGAACCTCCTCAGGCTCGTGGCTCGCCCACACCTCACACCACAAGTCAGGGCTCATTCCCTTGGCTACTCCTGCCCCAGGAGTCACAGGCCACCTTGTGCCAGCCACAGGATGAGCTGTGCTTCAGAGCCCGTGGTCAGTCTCAGGCTTCTTCCCACACCCTGCTGAGCCCGTGGCAGGAGTGGACTTTTCCTGGCATTCATGGTGCAGGCTGGATAAGCCAAGTCCTTCCGAGGCCTGAGGCTGCTGAGGGACGGGGCTGAGCCAGTGCAAGAGGCAGTGACTCCGGTGCTTACAGAGAACACACAGGCTTCTCCTTCATCCCTGCCTGCCAGTGAGGCCACAGCAGCAGGAGCCTGAGGGCTGGGGACACACCAGCTCCCACACCACACTCCAGGGCCAACCTGGCTCAACAAGGAGCCTTCATGTAATAATGCCCCAAGAAAACCCCTGCCCCTGCTTTTCTCTCATGCCCTGTGTCTTCCTGCGACCTGGCTGTCAGCACAGCCCTGGCACCCATGGGCTCATGGCCCAGGAAAGCTCCAGGTGCCGTGTGGAGGACAAGAGGCTGGTAGGATTAAACAAAGTCCTCTACTTACCTCCGCCAAGTGCTGGAGATTTTGCCAGCTGAGCAGTTGGAATGGCAGAAAATGCCAGCTTTTTACCTTGGATTTGTGTTTGTAACATAAAGGGTGTTTGGTGCAGGATGAGCCCCAGGGCCAGCACAGCCCTGCTGAGCCAGCTCATCCCCCACAGCACACTCCCTGCTGGTGCTCCACAGAGCCAGGTGGTCTTTCCAGAGGATTCGCAGCTCTGTTCTCTCCAGAGCTGCTGGGGGCTGCTGCAAGGCAAAGGAGACCTCTTGTGAAACAACCAGGTTGATTTAATAAGGCCAGATGGGAGAAAAAGAGCATTAGCAGGGCCTGAGACCCTGCTTTGACTCTACTCCAGTAAATCCCCTGTTTACTGGTCTCTAATGCCACACTCAAATAATTCTTAGTTGTACTTGATGCTAAATGAAAGCAGGAGCCACCAAGAAATCTTGGCTTCTTCCCAGCCCCACTGCTCCCCCAGCCCATGGCTGGGGGGCCATGTCTGTCCCCTTCCTCCTGCTGACCAGTTCCAGTGCCCAGGGAACCACAGGGGGTGGCTTTCCCCAGCTGCTTGCCTTCCCTTTGTTCAGGTTCAGTGTTTAGATGGACTTCCAGGAGGGGTATTTCTGGGTGAGTAAAGGGCTCTCCAGCCCTTCAGAAGAGAGCAAACCAGCAGGACCGGATGCAGACCCTAAGGTTCAGGCTGAGAAATAAGGTGGCACGGTTGGCAGTGAAGGTACCTGCTGCCACTGAAGGTACCTGCTGCCACTGAAGGTGATGGCTCCTTGGCGGAGTGGGACACGGTCACCTCGTCGCTGGGGGATGTCAGGGTGGCTGGCAGAGCCATTTGTAAGCACAGATCTAATGGAGACAGAGGCTGGGGCTGGCACAGACATCCCCAGCCTGGGCCAGGCTCTTTCATGGGGGACTGGATGCTCACACAAACAAAGGGTACCCGCCTTTGTTTTCCCTGCCTCCCATTTCAGAGCAGCAGGGGAACAAAACCCTTCAGGGATAGGAACAGGGACCCGGCCATGGCCTGGCAGCTGGGACACAGGGCGGGTATGGAGGGGCTGCAAGGACAAGGATCCTCCCAGCCTAGGGGTGAGACAGCGGCGACCAGGGCTTGGGCTGTGAGCTGAGGAACAGCAGCGCTGCGAGACTGCTCCATATGAGCTGTTGGCTCCAGGAGGCAAAGCGTGAGGGTGAAAAACTCGAGGCCCTCGCTGGAAGAGGCTGAGGGTCAGAGGAGAAGGAGCTGAACCATCAGGCATGTGTTAACTCCTCCTGAGCTGCACCACGCTGCCACACACACACTCACACCAACTGCTAGCAGCTCATCCTCCAGCAGGAGCTGGTGGAGGAATCCCACAGGGAACCCAAAACACTCCAGGCTGGAAATCACTGTTCACAGCAGCTCTTATTTTTAAACATAGGTTGCAGCCCTTATTTACCAGCAGGCGCAACGTTGTCAGGAGTGGTGACTGTGGATGCCGCGCTTGCCTCTCGCAAAGGGAGCCTCCTGTTTTGACTGCAAGTTAAATGATGCTCAGTTATTTGGGGAGGAACATTTCCAGCTACACAGTGGGAGCCAGAGTTATCAGCCAATGAAGCATTTATGGCCAATTCCATTTTCCTAGCGAGATGCTTGGAAAGCAAGCAGCAGTTACATCAGAGCAATGGGTTAAACTGTGCTCTCCTACAAACACCTCCATGCTGGCCCACCAGAGCCTGCACACATACAAGGCCTGTAGAAACTTCTCTCAAGGCTCTGCTGGAAAACAATCCATCAGCAGAGTGTGGTTTAAACACTGCAGCAGCATCTCAGCCTGTCTGCAGTGAAGCATCAGCAGAGCATGAAGCAAAAGGTCGGGTGCTCCCAGCCCCACGAGGAAGGTTAGCTGTGATGGGGGCTTCACGTGGACAGGCTGAGCTGTCAGCTGTCACCAGGTGAACATCTGGGACAGCTCTTGCCTGCCTGACTCTCACCAGGGGTATCTGACAAGCATGTGCAGAGTCTCTGCCAGGTGCTGACTTAACGCTGGTTTCCTGCTTTTCCAGCATGGGCCTCTCCATTTCCCAGCATCACTTGGTTCCGAACTGGATCCGAACCCAAACTACACCCTTCAGGATGCACCAACAAGGAGAGCTGCTTCAAACAAAGCAGAAAGCAAACCAAACCCTGCTGCCCAACCCAGATGTTTGGACAGCATCACCACCAGCCTTCCCCCACCACTTGAGTTCAACAAGCACCTGCACACAGTGTGACACTCACACAGCTTCCCCAGCGAATACCCACCTACTCTTCTCTGCTCCACTCCACCAACAATTTTAGGGCAGATTCCTGCTTTCACAAGGAAATGTACAACCAGCATAGTGGCATGGTGAAGGGCAAACCTCTTAACAGCTTCTGCCTTTGTTTTCAGCCTGTAGTGGGTTGTTTACAACACTCCCCAATTTCTGTGAAGAAATGCTTAATGTATCAGAAGCATGCATGAGCCCTGGATGGCATGTACCACTTGAGTTACCTTCCTCCTGTCACAGCATCTGCCACAGACCAACCAGGCACGTGGATGCTGGTTGTCATACTCCCCCAGGGCAGCCATTCCCCCTTCTGCAACATCCTCAGCTGCTGACACAGGGCCAGGCCCCAGTGACCCAAAGGAAAATACCACAAATGCCGTGGTAGCAGTGTGAGGTGACAAACATCTATTTGTTCCTAGGTTAGACCACATTAAGTGTAGCTGCTGTCATTCAGTTGACTTTCCTGCCCTCATTGCAGCTGGTGTTAATCCAGGGATATTTTCTTAGGCTTTTAAGTGCTGCTTATCCTCCATCATCTCCCAGCAGTAGTGGAGGGACAGCTCACCAAGCTCATGAGGACTGGAGAGCTGTGTTCCAGATGCACTGATATGCCTCAAAAGTTGTGACCAGTCACCAAGGCATGACCAGAGCTCAGCCCCTGCGTGTCCAGCTGCTGAGGAGGTGCTGTGATTTTTAAAAGGAAAAATGGCCTTCCAAAACTCAGTGTGGGGGAGCTCCAAGCCCTTTTAGCATCTCCTGCTTCATGCACTCTGTGCTGAGAAGAGAGGAAAAGGAAAGAGGAGGCTGCAATATTTTATTTAAAACCACTGCCAGCTCAGAACAGACTGTTGACCTTCAACAGAGCCCGCAGAGTAGCTGTTCTGGTTTAAGCTAATTGGTACCTGGAACAAAAGGCAGTGCAAGATGGGTACTCGGCCATGCTCGCAGCACAAGGGGTCTGCAGCGCCTGACACCAGCACAGCACCCCAGGGGGAAAGGTGAACTTTTCAGCTGCCTCAGCTGCAGCCCCTCTTGATGGACACTCCAGGACAAGCAGCTCCAGCTCCAGCCCACTGGTTCTCCTGACAGGTCCCGTGGGGCCACTCCAGCACTCCAGGGGTTTGTGCCATGCAGATTTCTGCCAGTCACTGTGGGCACTTCTGTACATCACACACACATTGCACAGACACACTGAGCACTGCCCTTCCTGACATTCCACCTGAGCAAAAACCACTTCTTCAGAGTCAGGCAGGGGCAAGGTGCTGCCAGTTGCAGTCTCTGCTGAAGGGGGCCCTTGGAAGGACACTGAAGCACAGGGCAGTGTGTGTGTGTGGTGACCAAGGGTGATCCCAGGAAATCAGTCACCCCCAAGCGACTCCTGTCAGCTTAAGTGCACAGCAGGATAATAAATCCTGGCATCCAGCATTGAGCCAGCCCTGAGAAGCCACAGCAGGGCATGAGCTAGACCTGCACTTTAATCTGAGGGCTCTTGCCAGGCTCAAGAGTGTTTGCCCGCTCTACTCTGCCGAATACCCCAGGAGAAGAAAAGATCTTTTGAGGGGAACATTTTAAACCTAAATGTGATGCAGTATGAAAATTTCCCTGTATAAAAGCTAAAGGAGGATATAAAACACTCAAAGAGAGAGAGACTGGTGCTGCCACTCTTGTTAGTTCTGGGACATACTGCTTCACTCCCATTCATGAATAATTTTCTGTGAAAACTGTGTCTGAATGAGTCCTCTCGTGCAGTAAATGTCAGCAGTCCTGGAGCAACACCTGCCCAAAGTTGTACCAGCCTCAAACAGATACCCTGCACCTACAGAGATGGTTTGGAAAGCAGAGTGGTGTGGATTGGCTTTGGAAAGCCGTGGAGATTCTTCCAGGAGCAGCAGGCAGTGGCCACCTGCCCCAAACATGGATCTTGCCAGTCCCCCAGGGATTTTCTGCTCCAGGACAGTGTGTCACTCCCAGTGCCAGCAGGATCACTGGCTGTGATGAACAGCCTTGCACAACACACACCAAGACCCTGCTCCCAGGGGCTGCTTCCTCAGACAAAAGAAATCCCACTGCTCACAGCAATTCACAAATGAAAAGCAGATCCGTTTCTTTAAGCATTATTTATTCCTCAAAGTGTACAACTAGAACATAAAAATATTCCTTGGTGAAAGCAAACCAGAAAAGAGTAGGAAATTAAGGCCAAAGGAAAAGCATTTCACTGTTCCAAGGGATGAAGCCTTCAGAGACACAGCTTGGAGACTCCTCAAGCTTGGAAATTAAGGTCGTATTTCTGTTTCACAGAAAGTTCCTATAGCAGGTCCATAATTTATCCATCTCATTGTGACTCATAACCTGATGGAACGGGTTTCTAGTTTGTTCTCTTTGAGAACCCAATTACTTCAAGTGCATCACACCAGTGAATGAAATCAGTGCAGTGCTTTATTTATTATTAGGTATTTGTTTTTCTTTATTGTGACTACATTACAGCTGCTACAAATACTCCAAGCAGCTGAACTAAAACAACACACTTTCTTGAATATTTCCAATCTCTCTAAGCCTTGGTATTTTTCATGTTCTCCAATACTTGGATTTTTCTGACAAATGAACTCTTCCAACTGCTGGAGAATATTGAATGCAATTAGTACTTCAATGCACAGCCTCAGTGTATGCTGTGCCTAGCAGCTGAGCGCTGTAAAGAGCCCAGTGCTTGGCAGAAGAACCAGAAATCCAGAAGATAAAAGGGAGATTTATGCACACTCCCACCAAGGCCTAATGCAGAATTAACTGGCAAGGGTAGCAATAAAGGGGCTGCAGAGAGAGCACCGAGGCTGTGGCCCCAGTACAACTCACAAAGCAGTAACAAGTTATGATTCCCAGGCTAAAGAATTAGCAATTACACTTGGTTCTTCAGCTCACACTCCCCCATGCAAGCTGCACAACGTGACCAAGCCACTCTATTCCTTTGCTTCTCTCAGCCCAGGTTTCTCTCTTCAAGGGGAGACACAAATCACTCCCTCCAAGCCTTCTGCAATTTCCTCCAGCCTGTGCCGGCACTGCTGCCGCAGCTGCTGCATCTCTCTCTGCAGCCTGGCCTCTCTCACCTGCAGCTCCCTGATCACCTCTGCAGCACTGACAGCTGGAACAGCCTCCTTGGACACACACTGACCAAAGCCCATTTTGCTGGCAGGGTGTTTGTTCCTCAGCACCAGCCTGAACGAGCCATGCATTCCGTTTTTCTTTGCAGCATGAAGGGATGTGAGACCTCTCAGTTTTAGTTCAACACTCTCCTGTATCTTTCTAGCAGTGGCAGAGAACCTCTCCTTCTGTAGTTCTTCTCTTGCTGCCACCTGTAGAGGGAAGAAAAAGAACAGGAAGGGAAGAGTATGGTACATTGCTATGAAAGAAATTCTCCCCCCAGGAAACAACACAAAACATCCTGTTTGGACTAGGATGTAGCAAAAAGAAGTGCCAGCTGTGAGTGGAAACTAAAGTGTGTGGCAGTGCAAACTGAATCAAGCTAACATGTGCTTTCAGCCAGGCAGCAGCCTCAGGACCCAGAGAGCTGCTTGTAGTCATTTGTTTGCAGATTGCCAGTCCAGCAGCCCCTCCAGGAATGATTTACAAACAGGGCCTCTCAAGGCTTCCCTCGTACTGGGCAGTGGGTGGGTTGGCTTCAGAGCAAAGCACACGGTGCAGAAACGGGGACCCAGCAGAGTGACCTCCATCCCTGCTGTGCTTTAAGCCATCAGGTTGTCATAACAGATTAATTGCCTCGTGAACAACAGCATTATTTCGGTTTGCAAATGCCTTCTGCACTTGGCACTGCTGAAAAGGAGGGGTGACAACTGTAAGCAATTCCTTAATTCTCAGTTCTCATTATGGGGTAACAATTAGGAAAAGGAAAATAATGGAACAGAGACAAGCAGAGGCCAAGACCAAAATGAGTACCATGCAGAACACTTTCACTGAAGACAGGCCCCAATAAAATAAAAGCTTTTCTTGTGACAGCATCACAGTCTGGATTATAAAAGCAATTGTATATACTGGGATTTTTCCAAAGCATTTGATTTAATGTTCTCTAACAATTTGATTTGAAGAACTTGCAAGATGGTAATTGCCTTGCCAATTTTACTAGTGGATTAAATATGAATTCAGTGACTCATCTCAAAATGCACTTGTCAGTGGGGAAACATCTGTAAGAGAGGCATCCTGCTAAGGCCTTCAGGGAAATGGTTCTTGGCCCAATGGGATTTTCTGTTTCTGCTATGGCAAAAAGCTGCCAAATCAACTCAGTCAAAAAGCAGCAAAGTTTCCCAAAAGCAATGCTGCCTCTGCAACCTGCATAAATCCCAGAGCTCTCCTGAGACTTGTGTGCAGTTCATGCCTCAAAAACCCACAGGGAAACAGAGAGTAGGATTCACAGGCAGGTCATGCAGTGACCCCCAGCCCAGAAAACAAACCTTAGAATATGAAACTTAGAGAGTTCAAAATATTGCATTCATGTAGACAGATACATAGTTTGTTTTAATTCCTAAAAGGAAGTGGGAAAAAAGGTGGTAAAGATCAGACTTTGCTGACAAAGCCATAAGAAGATCAAATGGATGAAAATTCCAGTTAAGATATTCAGCTTCAGAGTAAGCCATTGTTTCCTGCTGTGAGGATAATGAACCATGAAATGCTTCACTGCAGCTCCAGGGATGAATCCTTTGGCCAAAGCTCAGCTCAGGTCAAGCTCAGTGCTAATGATACCCCTTCCAGCCTTGAAATTGCTCTGCAACCCCTCCCTTTCCTGCCCCTGGGTGAAGCTGAACGACTCCTTGGGGTTTTAAATCTGCAGATCTGCATTAAGATATCGGTACCTCAGACATCACAGCTTTGACAAGTTCCCTGTAAAGTCAGGGATATTTTGGCAGCTCTCTGAAGCACCAGAGATCAGGCAGAGCTCAAAGCAGCCCCAGCTGCAAGGACAAGAGTCCTAAGGTAGCAAAGCACCTGCAGCATCTCCCACTGGCAAGCTGCACCTGCTCACAGTCAGACCAGCTGCTGTCTGTGAGAAAAAAAAAAGGATTTTTATCCCCCAGATCAGGGGGGGGATACAGAAACAAGTTCAGAAGGGTATGACATGCAGGGGATCAGTCTGCACTCTCTGACAGTGAAACACTGCAGGTGTGACAGCTGCTGTCACAGCCAAATTCCTCTGCTGACACCAACTTCACCAGGGCTTCGCTCACTCATCCCATATCTTCCTTCAGAATATCTGCACGAGTTCTGCAGCCAAGTAATTAATCCTCTCCATAGTCTTCTGATGAGCTATTCTCACCCCTCAGCCTCTGCTTAAAGAAGATTAAGAAAATCAATCAAATCAGAAACAGAGTAAATTTCTCTGAATTTTTACTAACATATTAAAGGCTTTATCAATGCAGAGTCATCTGTTAAAGGAGACCTCTGTTGATTAAGGCATTTGAACAGAGAATTGAAGCTGAGAGAAGTCTATCTTTGTCCTTGTCCAAGAACCAGGGGTCCCTCTTTATCATAGTCCCCAAGGAATCCCAGGGACATCTCTTGCTGTTGGCTGTAAGAACAACTGAGGTGCAATTCTCTAACACCACTTCAGAAGGAACAAAGCTGAAAAAATAAATTCAGTGTTATCTGGTCTCCCCACAGCCAATGAATAAATGGGAAATAATGTTTGCACAAAGTGGATTTAACACTGGAATCCAGGATGGGAAAAATTTCCCATCAGTTACAAACAACATCATTCAGCAAACAGAGCCCACAAGATGTTATTTATTTTTCACATTAAACTCAAGCAGAAGCACAGTAAGGCTATATAAATGCATTCTTAATGAAACATGGGTTTTCATACTCTCCACCTGGAAAAATACTGGGAAATTTTATTATCCACTAAGCAAGGCAGATGATGGAGGAGCAGCATGCTCCTCTCAGCACTGAGTGCATCAAGTTCTAACCCACAGCGACAGGGACAGGAATTACTGCAGGGCAGCAGGAGCAGTTGTAAGGACAAGGGCAACAGCCCCACAGCCAGGAAACCAGAAGAGTAGCAGAACCCACAACCAAGCATCAGAAGGATGTTGCACATGCTACCCTCTACAAAGAGGACGAGTACTTCCTGGGATAACATTAGATAAGAGGGGAAAATTTAAAAAATACCAATATTATGTAAGGTAAGTTCAGCAAAGCACTATTTATTTCCTATCAGCACAGTCTGGAATTGGAAAGCTCACTCCAGTTCTGTTCTTCTTGGAAGGCTCTACAAACATATGTATGGCCCCAAATACTCTTGTTGCAGTTTATAGACTTCAATTGCTAAAAATCTCCGAGGGCTACCTTCAAGCAATATCCTTTACTCTTCACAGCCTGAATGCTTGTGAAAACACTCAATAATCTCCTCCTGTATGGTTAATTGATGCTCTTTAACAGCTTGCTGTCTCCCATTAGTCAGCACACAACGATTATTCTACTCTGCAAAACAATCTCAATAGACCACTTTGTATTAAACAAACATATTGTAAAAGATTAGGAGCCTCAGCATTTTGTGCCTGCCCGTTTCTGTCCCACAGCTCTGCCTTTCAGCCTCAATCTACCAGCTGGAATTTGAATTCCCAATTAGGTGCAGAGTGCTGTCTGAAAACTGCTGCACATCCTCTCCAAATAAATACAACACCACAATAATCATCTTTTCCACTTGTACAGAACCATTCTCATCCCAAAGGGACCCGGTGCACTTGGAGAAATTCCACTCCAAACACAGAGGAAATCAGCTGATGAAGAATCAGCATCTTCAAACTGACACATCCTGCTCTGCAGTGGGTTGGCTTCTCCCTTCCCAGCTCCTCATTTCATGGCTGCTCTTTGGGACAGGACAGTGGCCACACTGCCCTGACTGTGTCCAGATGTTTTCCTTTAGATAACTCCAGTCTTCAAAAGGTATTAGGAACTAGAAGCTAAGGGGAAAACTGTAATAGCTTCGATGTTCTAGGAAGAAGCCAACAAACCAGTGGAGTAGCAGGGAGCAGCACTGCATCTGGGATCAGACTGAAAAGGGACCAAAGTGACAGCCAGCCTGGGCTGTCCTCCCCAAAGCTGGCACAGCATATCCACAGGCAGGAATGTGCAAAGGAATGAGCACTATAATAAAACAGACCTCTCCAACGTTGGTTTGAGGGTGGGCAGAGACTGGGGGCCCCTGGACCAGGGTGGAACCAAGCCAGGCAGGACATCCATCAGGTATGGAAAGGATTTACCATCTCCCTGGGACATCACTGGGATGCTGCCTTTACAAAACCATTCAGGCTGGCATTTGACTGAGGAAAATGGCCAAGCCAAAGCAGAAAAGGATGGACCCAGTACAGAGTTGGAAAGGGGAACATCCAAATGGGAGGCACATCCAAACACCAGGCTGAGCAGGCAGCTTGGTTAATCCACCGTGGTGGATTTTAACTTCTGCACCAATGCACAGAAGAGGCTTTGAGCCTGCAAACACATGATTAACTCCCCCCAGCACCTCCTGAGCCCAACCTTCTCTGAAATGTCTTCTACCCAAAGGTAGCTGTCTGAATGAAAAGAATAGCCAGTCCTATCTCACCTGTTTTTAGTCCTGGGAATCCTCTGGCTTGGAATAAATCTTGTAACAATTCCTTCGGTGGGGAAATCATGGCAAAGGTAACTGTCACCCTGTCTTTTTACAGTTTATCTTAGCCTTCTGTTGTTTATAGTCAGAGTCAGATTTTCTAACAGTCTTTTATGTGAACAGCCTTGTTGTTGTGAGTGCTTCTACTTTGTTTTAAATTCTCTTCTAGAGGAAGAGACAATTGATAGACGTTTGTCTTGACCAATGTGATTGGAGAAGTAGGCCCTTCATCCTCCAATCCACAGCCATTTTTCAAATAGTATGTAAGTGATGTAAAATAAACTTTCTTTCTCTTTCTGCCCTCAACAGCTCAAGTGTGAGTGTTGTTCTTTTGTGTCCTGTTGTGACAGGCAACATTGCATATTTTGAGGAAGCTGCCTTCCAGTTTCTTTGCATGTTCCACAGCTTTGAGGCCAGAAGAGTGTTACCCACATTTACCTCCCCTGACCATGTGACAATTTGCCATGTGGACAGCCCCAGTCTTCCTGCTGCCCATCTAGTGAAGCTCTGCTCCCATCAGCTGCTTGGGTGCCCCACACACTCAGCTCTCCCCGAAAGGAGACCTTCCAGCCCCTCAGCTCCCCCACATCTGCCTGCACCTTTCTGGTAATGAGCTTCCCAGAGCTCTGTGTTTCACGCCTCATAGGGCTTGGAATCATGCCAGAGAGGCTGATCTCTCTCCCATTTTTAATCACCCACTAATAAAGGGGTGCAGTAAAAATTACACACAATTAGTTCTTTTCCTGCTGAAAAGCAAGCTGAACGTGAATTTATTCAGAGAGAACGTAACCAACATGCCAGACATCCCATAGAGATGCTAAGAGATCTGGATAACCACATCAGGTTACTCACATCATTCCCAGTCATGGCCTAGCTAAAGTGACAATCTCCCAAGTGCTCCCAATGTTTCAGCTTGCTAAAATTTCACATGGCAACCTGAAAGCCTTGCAGCTGCATCCTCGAAGGAAGCCACTAGCTAGAGATGAAGGTTTAAAAAGCAGCAGCAAGGAAAGGTCCAAACATCATCTTCCAGGAAGAGGAGGGGAATCCTAGGAGCATTTCCATTTTATGATTGTATTGCTGCCAGCTTCAAAGACGGAACAGCAAACAAATAGTTGGAATTTCTTTTGAAGTGGATGATAAAGACCAGAATCATGTCATTACTTTTAAATCACAATCTCTTGGCATTATCCTAGGAGTTTTGCAGAAACAGCTAGAACAGTATTCAAAAAATACTGTTCTACACAGTTCCAAAAAACACACTACACAAGGCTAGAAGTGGCAGATTTTTCTGTCTCCAGTCCTACCTGTCCACTCCTCCTCTCATATTTCCCTTATGAACAGGGAGAAGATCCCCACATGCACAGAGGATGAAATACAAATTACCCTTGCCAAGCTGTACAGATCCTACAAACTGTGATGACTGCCTTTGCCAGAAAACACAATGAGCCTGGGAGCCTCCTTTGTGCTCCCAGACACAAGGAACAAACAGAAAAATCTCAGATCTTGTCTTTTGGGGTTGGGGAGTGAAAGGAAATTAGGAAATATAAGCAGACACAATATCCAAGCCACCAAGTCATGCTCCTTTGCCATCAGGGCGTAATAACCCAACACATTTCATCAACTCTGAAAACACCGAACAGCATCTGACTTGCAGAATTTTGTATTCCTAAAGGATGCTCATTTCTGAGTTTTATTTTAAACCCATCATGTCTGAGAAGGCCCCTGTGCCTGGGGAGCTGAAAAGGATGAAGAGAAGTATTACATGCTTGGCAGTATAAGATTAATGAAGGCTGAGGCTGTAGGAACAGAAGAGACCTGCCAGGCCAGTCAGTGCACTCACCACCCTGGCTCCAAACAGCTCCCCAGCACATCACAACATCTCCAGCAACGGGTTCCCCAGCCTGCAGGAGCTGCCCAGAGGTCTCAGCCTCCATGTAAACTGAGCAGACTCTAATTCAACAGACAAGCATCAATTTTAGATCCAGATCTGTAAGTGAAAACTGAAAGTGGGATGAGGAGGGAGGTGTCAGTGGGATGGCTGCTGTGCAAAACCCCGACAGCTGGGCACTGGAAACCAGGAATGGCAAATTCTCTCTGCTTTGTCACTGGGATGGACACTGTGCAGACACCCCGACAGCTGGGCACTGGAAACCAGGAATGGCAAATTCTCTCTGCTTTGTCACTGGGATGGACACTGTGCAGACACCCCGACAGCTGGGCACTGGAAACCAGGAATGGTAAATTCACTCTGCTTTAGGAGCTCTCACTTTAAAGCTCTCACTCTTTGGCAGAGCGGAATTCAAATCAGTGCAGGGGCTGAACCTCACAAGCACTTGTCTTTCATCTTTATAAAGGATCATTATTTATACCTTGTGTTGCCTTACAGTTTAGTGTTTTTTCCACTACCACCCCCCAAGAAATGCCTTGCAGAGCTGCAATCCCAGCTGACAGTCTATCAGAAAACAGGATACAGAAAAAGGGATAAACAAGGATTTGCAGACTGCTTTTAAGAAACTCCTCCTTGTCAGCACTGAAAAAACAGCACCAAGTACAAAAGGAACGAGCAAAAGGAAATAATAAGCAGAAGTATCAATAACGTAGGGAGAAGAGCAGAGTCCACTCTAAGTACAGAAGAAATATCTGTAAATATTAAAAGATAGTAGGATATAACCAAAACAGCCAGAGGGATCCCACGATTCCCACCCACAAGCCCTCTGTGCTCCTGTACAAGGATCTGCTCACTGTTCAACAGGCATTCTGTACCTTGCTGCACACGGAGTAGCCACAAAAAGCAGCACCACAGAGGATGCCCAAGCAGAGTTTGTCCCAAACATCAGCAGAGACAGCAGGAACTGAACCTGTCAGCGCTCCTTCTCTTTGTACAGAACAAAAGTCAATAACCAGGAGGCCTGTGTGACCCCAAAGACATAAAAACAAAGCTTTTTCATACATAAATAGGGTGAGGGCTTTAGCCTTCTTTAACAATAAACAATAATTTGGCTGGGACACCAGTTTCTTTTAACAAAAATGTTTGCTTTTTTTTTCTTAACAATGATGCTTGAGGGTATGACAAATGCTTTCTTCCTGAGCTGTAGACAGTGACCCATTCAGCCCCAGAGGAGCAGAGAAAGGCACTATTTCAAGGGATGCTATGAATGCATAATTGACAGAAAATCAAATCCTGCAGCTCCTACTGCTGGGAAAAACTACAGAGCAGGGGGGACAGGACCCTGCAGAGCCCATGAGGTTCAAACATTTGCTGAGATGGAAAATCAGGCCCTCAACCTTCAGAAAATAATCAAAAGGCATTTGCTGCTTATATACAAAAGCCCCCGAGTTAGATCAAAAGCAATATCTGAAATCAGCTGTTCTGAAAACACTCTAACACTGAGTAAGCAGGTGTTTTACTATGAAAAACACCTTACCCTAATTTCAAATGCATGTCTCATAGGAACTTGCCCAAATGTAATTTCAAGCCTCTAAGAAAGTTACAGAGTTAGTACTGCAGCTCTATAAACCTTGTCTCATTGAATCAAGCTTCTCTGCTGTCAGCTTTCAAGGGTTTTAATTTTCTGCTGCAATTTCTACACACTCAAGACTAACCAGTTTAAAGAGCTAGAAGCCATCACCTTCTATTTTAATAGCTGAAGACTTCCCACACTGTCCTGCCGAAATGAGGTTTCTTTCTTCTTGTGAGATCACTGATTGTACACAAAGAGACCTGAAATAGCCCACTTAATGCCAGTTTTCATGCATTTGAAGATTAAAATCATAATGAACTTTTTGAAGAGTCTAACCTATCACAAAGCACAGGCTACAGTCTGTCACCTGGTAATTTCTGCAATGTTCTGCTACATTTTGGTAAACTAGAAACATATACTTTTGGGTTTCTAAACACAGACCCCAGCAGATCAAAAT
This sequence comes from Nicator chloris, assembly GCA_013400495.1. Lineage (NCBI taxonomy): Eukaryota > Metazoa > Chordata > Aves > Passeriformes > Pycnonotidae > Nicator > Nicator chloris. The sequence continues at coordinate 176,962 of WAAE01003983.1, read as the reverse complement.
ACGACCCTGTCACTGCACTAGCCCAGCAGTGAAAGGCAATTATGGTTCAAAACATGCCCCTTTTCAGCAAGTTCCACCTCAGCTGCTGTGTCTGCTCATACCACCTTTCATCTAAAGTCTAACACCCTCAAAATTCCACTTCTGCCTAGGAATTTGCAGAACATGGTCCAGCTATGAACTTTGTCTTGGTTAAATGACACTTTTCTCACTTCTCAAAAAGCCAGACCAAATTAATTCCCTTATTACCCTTCCATTAATCCTTTCCAACCTTTCAACCATTTCCCACCTGTGATGGTGGTGTAAGTGGTGCCAACATATTTCATTAAACCCTGAATTGTGATCTATATCTGATCTGTCCTTCAATGACCAGTGGCAGATAACAACACTTAGTTGCCAATAACCTAACAACCCTTCCATGACCCATTACCCTCGATTTCCAAAGGCCATAAAATGGAAAGGTTTGCATATAACCAAAATCAAACTGACCTGAGGTACAGCAATTGGTACTTCTTACTCAACCCAACCCCAGCAACAGAAAGAAACTTAAATGATGTCTTTTGGCTTAACAATAATTACAGCAGCTAAAGCAAAATGTCACCTTCATATAATCACTGATTTTTAACACTTGTTATTAGTTCAGCATGAGGAAAAATCTCAGTCCTTTGGAACTGGTGGTGAATAAATGAAAGGGGTGATCCCAAAGTAACATTAACAGGGGTGTTATTTGTCCCATAAACTAAGAAGAGATACTAGAAGGGCTGTAAAGCTGAGCTACAGCAACTGACAGAAAATGTAATTATACAAGCTGCTGCATTCCAAATTTTGCCAGGACCTGCAATTTCCTGCAATAAGGGAGGAATGGATGCATCTCCCATCTCATGCATTTTAAAGCAAGACATTCACCATCAGAATGCTGGCTCCTGGTGCACCCATTGTCACTCCAAAACAAAGTGACAGGGAAGCCAGGGAGAAGCTGGTTACCTGTCTTATCTAGGAACAGATCTGATAACTAAAAATACAGTTTTATTACCCGGAACACCCTTAGCTGCATCTGAGGAGAAGAGTTGGCACTGTTGCTCCCTGCTCCAATTAAACATCAGATACTGCAGAGCACTTCCTAAGCCTTCAGATCAGCATCCACACTCTTCTCTCCAGTGGAAAGATGGTGAGGGAGGACAGTAATGGAAAGCTAGGTGCTAATTAAAGCATTTGACTCACATCATTTCCTAACGAGGAGTGACCTGATCTTGTCAGAATGGATAACCTATTTTCTTGGGCTTTGCTTGGTTTGTTTGGGGAGCTTTTCACTTTGGTTTTTCTTTAAGATAATCCAGTGGCTCTCTACTTAAGACTCATGCCTTTAAATTCATTGATGGGAATCAGAAAAGTCAATTTAGCTTAAGATAAAGGAAAAGGACACCAGATTAAGAAAAGAGAACAACATTAATATTTTTCAGGGTTTTTACCAGAAGAACACAAATAACCTCCGAATACCAACACAAAGGCACACAACTGAGAAAAGCACTGCCTGTGTGCTGAGCCTACAAGGAGCCACCACACAGGCAAAGCCAAGGGGAAATGAATCCTCACAGCCTGAGAGCAGCTGAACTCCGGGAGAGCTGCACAGTGTGACAGAGATGCTTGGGGTCAGGGCTGCCCCCAGCTCTCCTCCTGCCATGGATCCACACTGCATCCCACCCCTGAGGAGATGCAGAGGCAGCTCCCCCAGAGACAGCCCCGGGGATGGATCCCTAAGGGACAGACCTGAGGCAAAGAGCTCAGAACTGAGCTCTGCTGAGAGCCTCATCACATCCATCCCTCTTCCACAGAGCTAGAGAAAAGGTATCCTAGCCCAGGGGAGACCTTAGCACTCTCCAAAACTCCCCAAAAGGAGGTTGTAGCCAGCTGGGGATCAGCCTCTTCTCCCAGGTAAGAAGGAACAGGATGAGAGAAAACCGCCTCAAGCTGAGCCAGGGGAGGTCTAGGTTGGATATCAGGAGAAATTTCTTTGCTAAAAAGGTTGTCAAACACGCTGGAACAGGCTGCCCAGGGAAGTGGCTGAGTCACCATCCCCAAGGAACTGAGAAGACAGGCAGATGTGGCACTAAGTGACACAGTTTAGTGTTGGATTTGTCAGTGCCAGCTTTGACTCCATGATCTTGGCAGGTTTTTTCCAATCTACATGATTCTCTTATTTCATGATTCTGTTCCATAATATTTTCTGTACTCTCTGTTTCTGAATTTTGGCATATGTAATTTGCTTCCCAGTGGTTAACTTTTGAGGAGAACAACTGAAACCAAAGGAAAAAAAACCAAATAGGAGTAAAAAATGCAATTCTAGTACTGCAGCAACTCTGAAGACCATTTATTATTTTAAGACCTGTCCTTGTCTGGATCTGCAAAGAAATTTCTGCACCACCTCTGCTCACCTGAAGAGGATGCCAGCACAAAAAGAGCAGACATGAAACTTTGGCAAGAGCTTCCAAGCTGAGCAGAATCCCTGTGCTCTGGAGGCAGGAGCTCACCTGAACCTCTCCAGCTCCTTCCCAAGATATGCAAGCCTGCCACTCAGGACAGTCTCTGCCCTGAGAAGTGGGACAGCTCCAGGCAGGATCAGCAGCAAACTTGCAGACTCTTTATCAGCAACTGTGAGGAGACACAGTCCAGACTCGTGGAAGTCCCATATGCCACACAATTCTGAATGCACACCACAGGAAATAAGGGAAAAAAACCCCTATTTCTTCTCCAAATTAGAAATCTTAAGCATTTTACAGTAATTTCAAAAGTTCCATTGTACCATTCCAGCCTTCCATAATGCATTTCTTTTTAACTACAGTTTTATCTCTAAACTTTCCCAAATCCTTGAATTCAATTAGAAGATCACAGAAATTAAAGCAGGAATAGGCAGACACTGAAAATATATGATATGAAAACCAGAATGTGTCAGTGTAAGTAATTTAGACACCTGCAAAAAGGCTGCAGTGCTACTCTGAAAAAGACCCTGACAACTACAAATTACAAAGGAAGGCAACCGACAAGGATTGCTTTGGATAATAAATTGCTCACTTACTTTTCAATCTGTTCCATCCAACTTTTATCTTGGGCAGCAGAGACAAACACTGATGATAGATCATCTCAGATCTAAGTGGCCTGCAGAGGCTTGGAGGGTCCCACTTTGCTTTTAGAACACTTTCATCACTGCACCACATGAAAGTAGCCACTTCACAAAGAGTGCTGCTTGTGCCTTGCCCTTCTCTGTATCATCCTGATGTGAGGGAACGGGATGTGAAACCTGAAATTCAAGCAATGGGGTCCTTGCATGGACAGCCAACAAAAGCAATGTTGATAAAAACCACTCCTAAAACACAGAGATGAGAGGAAGGTTTACCACCTAGTCATAAAAATTTTCAGAAAAGGGTTTTTCTCTACCCAAGAAATAAAAAGAAAGCCCTAAAAACCCTCATGACTCATAGGGAATTTCTTCACCCCCCAGCTGGTTTTGTATCCAGTTAGAAAAGACTCCCTTGTCCCTTCCAGGGGCTTTGCATGACCAGTGCAGAAGCTCCCCAAGCACCCAGCCCTGCAGCTCCCAGCCCAGCTTTTGGGGAAGGCAGGAGCATGCAGGGCAGTGAAGGTCAATCCAGCAACACAGCCCATCCACAGCTATGGCACGAGGAAAATCAACTTTAACTCCCAGGTGGAGATTTTCTACAGAAAACATTTTCAGAGCTTCAATGCAGACATTTTCACTACTCTTACAATGCATTCAGCAGTGTCTATTATCTCACAATCTGAGGGTGAGTAGCAGCTGTGGGTGGATATGAGGCTGCTTGGATGGCCCCTGTGACTCCTAGCATCAAACAGCTCTCAGGGCTTAGAGAAAGCCAGTAAAATGAAGAAAAGTGGTGAGTTTGGAGCTCAGAAGAGTACCAAGGCTTTATTTAGATGCATTTCTGGCTGGAGAGAAGATATGTGACAACACTAAATTACAAATGTACTTTTATGTCAGCTCTTCCACAAGCACAAGGGACAAAGACAGAAACAAGGTGGATACCTTCTTATGATCAAGCATCCTTGATTTCAGGCAGGCAACTGAGAGAACAAGGCCAAGGTTTCAAGAAAAAAGGAAACAAAGTTAAGCTTTGAATGCCTGGATGCAAAGAATCCTTTTAAAAGCACCTCTGTCAACTCACCAAAAACAAAACCGAGAAACAGCCCAAGCAGCTGCTGCAAAGCACTCGGTGAGCCCAGCTCCTGCTGGCACAGGGGGAACCCATCCCCACAGTCTGCCCAGAGCTGCAAGGCCAGCCCGGCACCTCCTGCAGGTTCCTGTCCCCAAACCCCACTCTGAAAGGTGCAGTAAAACACACAAAGTGTTTCAGGTAGGGCTATCTACAAGGCAGCCTCTGGCTGTGCTGTTTACCACGGCCTCTGGCAGCCAGAACTAGCTGTGAGCCCGAGGTGCTGCCCTCGTGGAGGATGTGTGCTGCTGTGGCTCACCACTTGCCAGACAAAATCCAGCAACTCTGTGGCTTCTGGTACCTCAAATCCCACCCATCAGCCTCGAAGCTTTTCAAAAAATAGTGGTGCTGGGACCTGTGCTTCCATATCTTGTGCATCTGAGCCCTGCAGACATTCCTTGCCCTCATCCTTGTTTTATTGTGTGCTTTAACTGTGAGAGCCTAAGTGCTACACTTATTTCTTAAAAATGCATTAAAACATTTACAGTGGCTACAAAACACATTCTCTCATTGCAATGGGGGTTTTTTACACTTCGTCGTTAAATAAAGCTCATCTGAAATTTATTGGAGTATAATTCTCCAGCTGCATTTATTACATGTTTCATTGCCTTGGTCAGTATCCAACATCTTCGTAAATAATGCAAATAAAACATTAACACTGGTTATTTATTGTGCTTTAACTGATCCTGTCACCTGAGCAAACATTCTGCATTTTGGCAAAGGAAGGGAAAGCAGCATCTTCTGGGAAGCAAGGAAAACTTTCACCCACGTTTCCTTCAAAGCCCCGAGTTCTGCACACAGAACAGGAGACAGCACTGGAGTTTTTAATGTTCCTCTCCTCCCCAAGGAGCTGCAGTCTTTCAGCCTACATAAGCCCCATGAAAAATGTCAGGCCAGGTAATTTCTTCCCAGTGAGGGTTTTTGTGTGTGTTTGACATCAGCCTGCTGACTTAGCCACGGGTACTGCGAGTGCCTCTGTGTCTCACACAGCCCGTCACTCTTCCAGCAAGCTGCACAAAAAGTTACACCTGCAAACAAAGAATTAACTCTTATCTTTCCAATCCTTCGAATGCTGCAAGCTTAACCTTGACTCTTCAAGCCTAGCCAGCCTACACAGAGTTCTCAGAAGCAAGCAAGAGCCTTTCAAACTATCTTCCAGCTCTGCTTCTGTACAGCAGCTTTGCACGTGCGCACCAACCCTAAACCAGGCTAACCTGGGATTTCAGGTCCAAAGCAGGTTTTAGACAGATCCTGCTGTCAAAAGGAGATCCAGGTGCACAGGTGTGATTCCTTTTCTCCCTCCATCACAAGGGAGAGCACACTGCCTTCCATCAACAATCACCTGGATCTCCACAGGCACTTAACAGGAACAAGCAGTTTTGGATCTCCTGCTAGGAATGCTGACGAGTGAGAAATAAACCAATGCAAGAAAATCCAAGAGCAAAGAGTGAATATAAAGATCAGTATTTACTTCCTACTGTTTACAGCAGCTGCATGTTTTCTAATAGCCTAAATCTGCTACAGCCACAGCAATTCCATCAGCAGCAAATTTAATCCCACGTTTAAGTTATTACTTAATTTAAGTAAGAATTGCATGTAAGAGCCAGCAGACCTGTCCCTCCTTGCCATCCCCCTGTCCATGTCCTCCACTGCTCCCTCTGATGGATGTTTTGGTTGATCTCTGTGGGTTTCCCCCCCTCTATCCAGGCATCTGGGCCCAGCCAACCATGCACTTCCAAAAGCTGCTCTTGTGGTCTTGCTAGTTCTTCAATTTCTTTTTGCATGACGAGCTCCAGTGACAGCTGCTCAGTGCTCCAGATGGAGGTTTGCAAATACAAAGTGGAAACAGAAGCGTTCTGGGACCAGGAAAGTGAATATGCTGACTGAGGAAATGCACCAGCACTGAAGCATTCCCCACCACTCCTCCACTTCCTCCACCCCAGACAGCACAGATAATTAACTGCTTGCTACACTAACAGCTTCATATTAGCAAAGAGCCCAGGGAACCAGAATGAACAGCAGCAACAGCAAAGATGAAACGGGAACTGTGTGCTCACAGAAAAAAAAAAAAAAAAAAAAAAAAAAAAAAAAAAAAAAAAAAAAAAAAAAAAAAAAAAAAAAAAAAAACCCAAAAAAAAGAAAAAAAAAAGAAAGGTGTTTCTGACAAGTCTTAGAGGGTTCTTCAGTGAGAGCTCAGCTGTAGCTTTGCCACAAATCCCTGGCTGAAGGCAGAGGAAACACAACCCAGCCCTGCACAAGTGCAGAAGGAACTCAGCCTACCGGGAGCCAGCCCAGCCCCACCGTGCCCCTCACCATTCCCATGCTGCAGAAAGCAACAAGGCTTTATTGTTTCCTACCAGTGGCTACTGCGGACCCACAGCTCCTCACCCTCCTCTCCAGTCATGATGAGGCATAAAGAAAGAATTGGGAAGTGCATTTTTCTGAGTAGGTAAAATTCAACTCAATCTTGGTAAGAGAAACAAGAAAAGCCCAACCACAAACAGAATGATGCAGGACCATGTTCCAGCATCAGCTTCTGGAGCTGCTTCCAGATATTCAAGTCTTAAATCAAAATGACTCAAAAACCATTTAGTCTTTTATAAATGTAAGAACCTCAGAAGAAAGATCTCTGTAGACTCTATGAGGTCTCTGGCAGTGTGCTGTGATGAGCTGGCAATGGCAAAATGTTTATGTGAACCACAGAACTCCTGGGATTGAGTGAAAGTGCCTCTGTGTTTCAGTCCTCATCACCTTCACCTGACTGGGTGCCCCAGGCTGCTCCTGCCACCCCTGCATCCCCCCCTGTCCCCAGGAAGAGAAAACAAAACATCCCTGTCCAGCACAGCCCCTCCCCAACATGCTGTGAACTCAAAGGGTATCTCTTCTGACATGGGGGCAGTCCTGCCATCCCTACCCAGAGACAGCTGCAAGGCTCGGGGAAGGTTGGGAATTACTGAATGGAGGGGAGGAGATGGTTCAGGAGCTAAATGCTGAACCAAAGATAAAATGTAGGTTTCAGTGCTCTCCCACTGTGATTCTGGAGGTCTGGTCCAGGTCAGGGACTGCTCGCCTGGGTACTCAGACACATCAGCAGCCACGCAGGCACAGCCATCAGAATTTCTGGGTGGAATTCTGGTGTGCAAAGAGCCTGTTCTAGCTCAGATTAACAGCTCTAAGCCTGCCTGGTCTGTGCCTCAGAGATGTATGCATGAGCAAGCTCCATCCCCATCACACCACCCTCTCAAAAGAGTCTGAGTTGCTTTTAAATGCAGGAGAACACGGGAGGTCCCAGGATACAATATCCCAAGTTCCAACAAAAGCTGGGAATGTTATCAGCATTTACATGATGAAAACTGAAACGATTACCATTTGGAGTCAAACACTGCATTCCAGCTTGTGGATGCCAAATGTTTTAACACAGACTGAAATCAAATCCTCCCCTCTAATAGAGGAGTAGGTAACAGAATATTCAGAAAGGAGAAAGCAAACAAGTTCTCTTCTGGGATTAGATTTCATCTTTTACAGCTAAGTTTGTTTCTGAGGGGAGAAATGTTCTTGAAGCTTAACCATTTCAGTCCCCTTTTTGATCATTTCCAGATCCCCAAAATCTCACCAAAGAAATGATTATTTGCCCGTACTGTACAGAAAAGAGCACAGCTAACAGAAAGCAAGCCCCATCATCAGATCTCACCTCTGTCATCTGCCTTTTCTCCTCCAAGATACTGAACACATTGCTGCCTAGAGATGGATATCAGTTAAAATGTGATCTCCATCAGGGTTTCCCAAATCACCCAAACCCCACAGCAGCATTCAAATGTCTTCCAGTGAATGTCCCTGAAAGGTTAAATCATTTCAGGGTCATTCCAAGCACATAACCAAAGAAACAGCTGGGGGTAGGCAGAAACCAACAAAAGAAAACAAGGAAATGAAAAATGAAACCAAAGAAAATAAGCAAAAGAATTATTTTAAGAGACTTAAGATTGATAGTTTTAACTACCAGAATCGCAGTGTGCAAATGATCAAACTTGCAACAAATAGATTCATTGCCCCTGAAACCACATCCTGANAAATAAGCAAAAGAATTATTTTAATTTTAAGAGACTTAAGATTGCCCCTGAAACCACATCCGTATCACAAGAAATGATGTTTAGTGGTGCAAACCAGGCATCGTGGCATAGCAATGACTTTAACACATCTGAAATACCTCTACACAGTCCAAAATAAATAGCTGAATCAGCTGCAGGCTTTCCTAAGTGAAAGACACTTCAACAGGTTTTCAAGGCCAATCCACAGTCTCCAAGCAGGTCGAGTGATTTCCTCCAGGTTTGCCCATCATGAAAACCAAGGAGAACATGAAAAATGCTTCCTCCTGCTCCACTGTGATACCCCTCTCCATTCTCTCCTCTTCTTATGCAAGGAGCCCAGTAAGTACCCTCAGAGAAAGCCTTTCCCAGCTTGGGTCATCACTGCATCCCCTCCCTGCTCCTTTCCAGCTCAAACACCTTGTTTTTAATTTAAGAACGGGACTAGCGCCGCACATCGCATACCAGGAACAGATGGGAATATTTTAAGTTTTGCTTTTTTGCGCTTCCCTGAGTGTTTTAGAATCCACTTTAGTATTTCTGACCACTGACCTTTCCACAGAGCTCACTCAGGTGCCGTGACAATCCAAAGAAATGTGTAGAATTATGATGCTCCCTTCAGATGCATTAGCCTGGGTTCATCTCCATGCAGTTTTTCTGACATTTCACCACTTCACTGCCCAGCACAAGGACCCTCAATAATCCTTTGCTGTTGCTTTTAGGGGTTCAGTCTCCTCTCTCCACGTGGGCACCTCACCACGCTGCCCTGTGTTGGTTTTGCATGGCCTGGTTTTTGGCTCCAGCAGTGATCACCTCCACAAGCCCCTCCCAGGCGCCTCCTCCCAGCTTCCTGCTGCTGTTTGCTCCAGGAGGACAGGGAAGTTTATATAAACTTCCACGTGGGCAGCTTATTTTTGCTGAGAATCTTCTCAGGGCCTTCATCAAACGCCATTTACAAAGGTGATTAAGGGGCATCAACGCAGCCCCAAACGCTCCCTGGTGCCTGCAGAGAGCTCCAGCAGATTCCAGGCAGGATTGCTCTCTGCGGGAACTGTGCTGTGTCTCCTGCAGTGGAGCACGTTTGTTTAACCCTCAATTCTGCTGTTCAGAACAGTTTCTGCCCAGTTGCCTGGCACAGACACCAGGCCAACTGGCAACAACAGACACAAACGCTCTGCGGATTATCAGGTTGTCAAGTGCAAGGCAGTGGACATAAGAGCTGTAATAAACTGTGCTGTCCCTCAGCTGGGCATGCCTGTAAGAGCCAAGATAATTTCCAGATGTCTCAGATACAAAGTCAGTGATAATGGCTTCAGCTACTGCTGTATCTTCTCTTTGTTTGATTAAAAAAATAATATAGAAGGAAAGATTTGATAAGCTTATTTCTCCAGGGGAAAGAAGGGGTCAGAAACACACAATTCATAGAGGAGCCTGCATTCAGCAAGCATCCTGGCTGTGGGGAAAAAAAGGACAGACCACAGGAAGAAAGCATCATGCAAGCAGCAACACAGTGCAAAGCAAGGCTTGATATAAAGAGGATTGATGGAGAGTCATCTGACCCCAAGCATTCCAAAAAGTGCTGTCATGTAGCATTACAAAACAATTCTGTTTCAGGGCATATGTAGAAGAGAAGGCATTTGTGGTAAACCAGCCTTTTAACAACACACTTAAGATGCACTCCATTTATCACAGTCACAAACTCGTATGACGTCCAGAGAATCTCAGAAACACTGGAACATGACCAACCATTACTCAAATCCAATCAGTGCATCTATTTCAAAGAAGAAATCATCAGTTAAATCTTTCTGGAGTTAAACCCTGAATTTAAGTATTAAAAAAAAAAAATCAGTGTGATATTATGTAATACCTGACATCATATTGAACAGCATATATATTGCTACATATAAGAAAAGTCAAAGCATATCTTGCTTTAGAAGTCATGCACTGGAAATTTTATTTTTAGAATTTCGAGGTCTGAGTTGTCCCACAACAGTCAGGTCCATTTTGCCCAGGAACAACCAAATCTGATGATTCTAGAGACCTGCCTAGTCCAGTACCCCGTCACTGACAGTGAGTGACAGTAAGTGTCCAGAGAAGACTCTAATGTAAATACATGGATATACTTCCTCAGAATATTCCCCCAGCCTGCAATGATTTGTTCTCCCACTAACTCATAGGGTTGCAATTTGTATCTGCGTATTTTACAGTCTTGGATGGATTTCAGCTTCCAAGAATGTGTACAGATTTCAGATCTGTGTACGCTGCTTATACCCACAGTGCCCTGTGGGAAGAAGTTTTGCACTCTGTGTGAAGCAGCAGCTCCTTGTGCCTTCCCTATCTGACTATCCTAATTAGTTCCTTATGCATAAGGTGGAAGAGAGCAATTAGCTCTCCACACCCTTTTTCCGTGCCAGATGCCTTTTGAACTCTTGGGCAAACACTTTTTGATCTGACAACCTGCCATCTTCCACTTTGTTGGCTGATCTGCAATCCTGTCTAGGAACACCCCAATCTAAAACCACACACTCCCCTCCATCCTGAAAAGAAAAAAAATCAAATACTCTGGGCTAGAAAAACCCTCTCCTGAGTTAAGACAGACACAAAAAGGTGATACAGCAATTTTATTCCTGCTCTGTCTGTCCCAACTGTTTCTTTCACTTTTCTCCATCCACAGGTATTGCAGATTCTCTGGTAGCCTTCTCTCCACTTGCTGCCTGGAAAGAATCACTAGTTTTTTATGCCTGCATCTTCATTGTTCTCCTTGTGCCAGTATGCTGATACTCAGATTCACCTTCCACATCTACATTACCTAAATCTCCTTTATTTGTGCCCTTCCAGGTGCTTCCCAGTGTCTCCCTGTCCTCATACAGCAAATACCACACACCCTTCCTCCATCTCACCTGCTTTCCTCCCCAGCCAGCCTCCCACAGCCAGTCTGTTCTGCCATCAAATCCTCCACTGTCTCTTCCCTCCCTTCACAGGTTTCAAAGTCCTCTTATTCCTTCCCCCCTCAGACATTTCAAAGACTCCTAATTCAATGAAAGATGACAAGCTCTGGCCTCTTCCCCTGTAAATACTTTATTTTCTCACTGTAACCATTACTGCTGCTTTCAGCCTGCTGCATCCATGCCCTCTGGGGGCTGCCACGATTTCCTCCTCTTCTCTTTCTCTTTTCTCCTCTGCAGCACCTGTCCTTTGAAGCCTTTCTTTCCAAGAGAACACTTGTTTTCTTCCAGCAGCTGCCTCTGGGGACAGATGGCTACTTTGTGTTGGAAAGAGCACTGGGCATGCTGTGGGCACAAACACCCAAGGAGCTGCAGCTCTGACACTGTGACTGCAGCAGGGGTGGCACAGAGCAGCCACAAGGACATGCCCTAGGATTGGCCACAGACAGAGGGATGAAAAATGCAGGATGCTGAACATCTCCAGTGGCCATGCAGAGCACCCAAAGCCTTACCTTCTCCCACCACGCAGCCCTTCGCGGGGCTACGAGCTGATGCAGCTGCTCTTGGAGAGCCGTGAGGTCTCTGGATAATCTGTCCATCTGCCCAGTCAGTTTGTCAGCCCAGGGGCAGCAGGAGGTCACCTCTGGCAGCCTTCTTTTCTCCACGTGAGCATCCTGGGACTCACACATGTTTCCCTCTTCAGCCATATTATCCAACACAGCTTCCTAAAACAAAAAACAATAAAAGTTACTTTTCAGCAGCAGCTAAAATGGTTCTCCCCATCCTCCTGGTAACTCATTGCTAGGAATTCACTGCTGCCATCTCAATATATAGTTGCTCCACAATTTCAGAGTTATTTTAAGAGAGAACCCCCTCAGTTCACTGTAACATATTTCCAAGTTAACAGAAAACTTATGTTGCTAACCTAGCTTATTTTAGAAAGCACTGCACAGTCAGCTACTCTCCACTGCACTAAAGCATGAAGTAACACTCCTGACATGGAGGTGATCAGCACTGCAGCAGCTCCAGCTATGCCCTTCCTCTCAGGTTCTGAGCTTGGATGCACTTCCAGGGCTTTTTGTAACAAAGTGATGAGCAGGGATGTACGTGCTTACACGGGCCAGGAGAGCCCCACCTGCCCTAACCTCAGGATCACTTGTGCCCGTGGAAAACTCCACAAGTTGAGGAACATCCAGAGATCTCTCCTCCAGACTGGTCAGGAACTGGCACCTCTTCCTGACCATGACCATGTAGCTGATTTGATAATTTACTGTGCAATTGCCTTCCAAGGTAGCAACTGCTATTTCAAATACTCAAGAAAAACAAAAAAACAACAAAACCAAAAGCAGTTAAACAAAACATTGAGCCCATCTATACACTCTGGTGCACAGGCTGTGCAGAAACACACATTTTTCAAGCCAGAATAGCATAACTAAAGGACATAGGCCTCACTCTCAGAGTATTAAGTATTTATGTCCACACTGTTATCAAGAAGACATTCAAGAGGAGAGGTCATAATCTCTTTTAAGGACATAATTTGTATTCAAAATTATTTTTAGCAGTTGAAGAAGTAATTTAGAAACACTGGCAGGAAATTCAGCAGTTGAGCAGCTTGGTCTATCCATGAGCAAGGAAAAACCAAGTGCATAATTACTGGCACAGCAGCAGCACTGCTGGAGGAGAGGTCAGACAGCCAGAAGTCACCAGTGTCACACTGCTGAAGTCAAGCACCGTGTCACAAAGTATAAACACGAGTCTCAGTGACAGAACAGTGCTGACTGCAGTGCCGACATACAGGTGAGGCACTTGAAGCTAAACACAGAAAAACAGGGGGGCAAAGTCCCAGATGAGAGCAGCAACAACCATCAAAAGCTTGAATGAATGGCCTACAAGGACACATAAAGACATCAGAACTTTTGCTTAGCCTAGAAACAGGGCCTAGGAAGGCAGTGACATGCTAACAGCCATCACTTATATAAAATATTGCTACAAAGAGGATGGGAAATTTTTTTTTTTCTCCTCTCTTTCTTTTCTCAGAAGGAAGGTTAAAAACTCTGCCTTAATTCACAGCAAGAGATTCTTAGACTCATGCAAGAAAAAGCTTCATAAGACACCTAAGAATGGCACAAGACACCCTGCAAAAGCTCCTTTCTAGACAAGCACTGGTGCTGGGAATTGGCACAAAGCAGCACTGGGGGCAGCAGCTCCTGCTGACCCATGGCCCAGCTCATGAGAACAGAGACATGGCAGGGACATGCACAGGATAACAAACTGCAGGGGAATAAAGCAAAGGGCTTTGTTTTTTGGGCGTTTGGGGGTTCTTCCGTTTATGCCTTATTTTGAAATTGATTAAATGACAGAATTGTAAAGTAACATTAACATTTAGTGGGGTTTTTGGGCCGTCTTGTGCAGGGCCAGGAGTTGGACTCCATGATCCCTGTGGATCCCTTCCAGCTCAGGATGTTCTGTGATGACTGCAGTCATTCCAGTTCCTGCAGTGATGTCCTGCTCTGCTGTGTTCCTTGCCCACCACCAGCAGGAAGAGCTGGCAGCAGCTATGCAAGAACCACCCCATCCATCAGATCAGCAAGGCAAAACACAAGCCTGGCAGAAAGAGAAAACTTCTGTCTTTTCAAAGCATATCTCATTCCCATACATCCTACTGCATCCAGGAACAACCACCACCATCAGGGAAACAAAAGAAAAAGGCAAATTCACCATCCAGCACACTGAAGAGTTTAAAAAGATGCTGCTGGTCAGTTTTCAAGTATTTATTTAGAACTTAACTCCAGAAAGCAGGCTATCACTCTTCAACACATCAAAAGCAAATGCTTTGGCAGATACATAGAAATAATTGCAGTTGTATTTTATCTGTTGGGAGCCAGGCCCATGCTAATGTTGATGCTTTCCAAAAAACCATAAGATGGTAAACATGTAAAGCAAAAACCATTAGAGAACTAATGGAAATTGGAAGTACCCTTCAAGACAGGTGAGGTAATTTCACACTGCCCTTTGTCTTGCTTTTAGTGTAGAAAAAGGCACATGGGCAATTAGCAGTCAGCTCACTGATGCTCAAAATTCTGTAAGCTCATACAGCTAATGTGGTGTGCTAAAGAATTATTTCAGCAACACCAAATGGGCAAAAGTCGTAGAGAGAAGTGAGATGGATGGCATCATTTACACTCACTTGAGAAATCCTAAGATGCACAGAGAAAGGGTTATTGATTTTCTTATGATCATTCAACACAGTTCAAGGGGAAATCAGCAATGTCAACACACTATTTGGCTGGGAAAAAATGAAGTTGTTTTCAATATCAGCTGCCTGCAAATTTAGTTGTTCTCCAGACTGCAATAAAGCTTAGAGGCCCTCTTCTGAAAAGCCATTTAATTTTACAAAAATGTGCAACTGCTATGTTTAAAAACTATTTAAAAAGATGAAGATCAGACCCTTTCATTTGTGTTAACTGTATGAAATTCTGCCATTCTGCCCTGCAATTTCTCAGCTTAGCTGGGTGAGTCCTACTGAAGAAAACAGGAATGAAAGAGAACTATAAAAACATTCCTTACTTTACTGAGACTTTTTTTCCCTTTTACTCAAGTGCTGTTGAACAGATGGTTTGCAACATTTAATTCTGTGGGACTTAAGGGCCTTTGGAAGTAGCCAGCTTTGTTAAAGTCAAGAAAGATGCACCCCTCAAAATCAGTCTGATTCGTTACCATCCACTGCCAGTAAACTGGTTCCAGTTGCTTCCATTCCAGAAAGGCTTCCAGCTGCATGGTCTCAGCCTCCAGGAGCTGTAACAGCTACAGGAAAGGAGACAAAGGAAAGGAAATCAGGTAATGTTGGTTACTTGAGAACTACATGAAATGTCTGCTTGCCCTGAGGTATAAAAAGGAGTGTGAGTGGGACATGGGACAACGCTGGGTGGCTTACGAGAACACTTTAAAACAGATGGGGAAATGTGAAGTGAAACACTTCTCCTAGTATCACTGATTTATCCCTCACCCCAAATGTACCAACCTCATCAGCTTTTCCACCCATAAATGTGAGTTTCCATATTGTTTTGAGGGAACAAAGAGACACAGTTCTGATATACTTGCTTAGTGAATGACCAGCTTCAAATCTTCTGTGCTTCTGGACTACCAAAATAAGCTGTTTCTCCAAGAGAATTTTCCCCATCCAGCCCTTCACTCTGAAATGGCATGGAAGAACTGCCTCTAGAATGTTATATATTTTATAAACTGTATGATCTGCTGCATGGGGACTCCCTCCCTTTGCCTAAGAGCACTCAAAGGAGAGATGCTGCATTAATGCTATGTAAATTATAATTTTTTCACAAATATATGCATGATACACGTGTATGCACACGCATATATGGTGAAGGAGACATTCCAGGACTAAATATTTACAGATCAGTAAAAAAAAAAAAAAGCTCTTGTAAAGAATGATAAGACAAATAAACTGGCTATAAATCAGAGCTCACCGGCTTTAACAATATTGGTTCTGACCACACCTCTGAAATGAACAATTTTAACACCAACCTGAGACTAAAGGCATCTTCTTAAGACGACCACAAAGAGTGTAGGGCCTTGAGGAGAAGGACCAGACCGGGACCAGCTAAATCCATTTTATACAGACAACTATCTTCTGCTAGCTTTGTTTGCTTTAGTTACTTAGTACATAACATAATTTAAGGAAGTGTAAAGCATGAGTCGACTTTGCAATTTTATTATGCAGATATTACTTGAAGATAAAGGAACCAAAGAAAGGAAACCACTTTGCAAGAGTAACTGCTGGAAATTATACACAGTTTGCTGTAAAACACTGCTGGATCCAAAATACCATTATTACACATTTGCTCACACACCAGAAACTTGGCATTACACTTAACGACTCTGCTAGTTTCAAGCTCAGCTGGGATATAAAAGGTGGAAGAATGGCTTTCTGTCTCCCTTTTTCTTGTCCCTTTTTTTTTTTTCCCATAGGTACATCTACAGCACAAATGGCTTCCTTTATGGAATCTGAGGCTTGCAATAAAACCCAGGCAAAAAGTTGATTAAATATTCAGGCAGCAGTGAAGTTCCTTGACTTTAAAGTAGCTTTGTAATGTGGTCATGAGCTGCATGTGAGTGTGGTATGAACACGTCTTATTACAGCTAAAGAGGGCTGAAGGTGGGGATGGGGAGTTTTTCATTCTGAGCCTTCAAAACCAGAGTGATCTTAATAAAAACACAGTCATCATCTTTATTCTCACTAGAATGTTAGAAGACCATATGCCTCTTGCTTTCACAGCACAACTGAAAGGATATGGCTCTGAAACCCCACCAAACCTCTTCAGGATCTGCTGCAGTTAACTGACCATAACAACAATCAAAGCTTCCTGAGCAGTCTCCTAATCTCCAACCCTTGGAGATCTTTTGTATTTGGGTGCTTTTGTTGCTTTTTTACTGCTTCATTAGTTACACAAAACTCGAACAGCTTGTGTGAAAGCATTCATCTGACTCACCTACTTCCAGCATCTTCACCTTTCACTAAGTTATTAACACCCTCAGAAAGAGCAGGCCAGCAAAGGTGTGCTGGACTGCTTCAGCCATAAATCAGTCATGGCATGACTCCAGCCATCCCAGGAGGACAGTTTCCAGCCAAGCTGGAATACACCGTGGCAGCCTCAGGCAGGCCTGCAATAGCCAACATTTGAGTCTCCTGAGGGACTTTAGGCACTGCTCCTGAATGCCAGTATCCTCTGCCATCCTTTTTTTACAGGCCTTGCAAGCCTTTGATGTTATTGCAGCACGGAGAATAAAGCAGAAGGCAATAAAAAAATAAAGTACTACAAACATCCTTGAGATACCTTAGCAAAAATCATAAAAACAAATAAATGTTCAAGGTTGGGAAGGGACAATGGATTGTGTGTCCGTGTGCCTTGAATTTGGTCACAAGGACAGTGTCCACATGGCCCGGGGTGACAGGTTTTCACCAAGGCACGCCTACACTTTGGAATGAACATTTCTGGCAGGCAGCTTCCTTCCCCCAGCCTCATCCTTGGCACGAGCTTCTCACGAGCATTTCATATTCTTTAACCAACCCTTCTGACTTTGAGGCCACAATGGTTCACATTTCCTCAGGTCACACATCACAGAGCTGGTATTTCAGAAACCAAAGCCCAAACCGTACCTCTGCTTTCCCCTCTGAACACAGCACCACTTCTTGCTCATTTCCTACCAACAGGAGTTCACACACATGCCAGGAGCAGTTCCACCTCTGATGCTGCATGTACCTCTCAAAATGTAAAACCAATTCCCAAGCTGGAACCAAAGCTGCCTGCCCATTTCCAGTGAACTAAGGACCTGATGTCACACTTCCTCATGAAATTTAGAGACTGAAGTCTGTAGAAGAGCATCAATTTTGTTTCATGAAAAAAAGTGAAGCAGCAAGTCAAAAAGTGCCTGAGACGGGCATCTCAGTGATGCTTAAGAATAATGCCTGAAAACTGTGTTTCCCTACACAAAATTAAAACAACCAAATCCATTTCCTTCATTCCTCTGGAGGAAGTTCTTGCGCTAAAATATTTACACTGACTGAAAAAGTAACGATAAATTCAAATTGCTAACCTCTGTGGAGAGGCAATTCCACAATGAATGCTGAGAGCAAATGCTTTACAGGAACAACTTCTTCAGGCCATTGTAAAGAAATCACCCCTGGTGCAAGCAACAGCTTTGCTACAAAGGGTAAACTCTGCCTAGCTGAGCTGCCACAGAGCAGGCTGCCAGGAAACCCCAGTGTGATGCAGAAGGATGCCAACTCTGTAAAGAGCACATCTTGCTTCCTCCAGCACATGGCTGTGACCTCCAAAGCCAAACATCCAGCATCCAGCACAGGCCACAGAGCTCAGGAAACAGTGGGAGCTTCAGCAGCAGAAGTCCAAGGTGACAAGATGACCTGGGTGGTTCTGGACACTTCCTGGAGATATTCAAAAGCCCTGAGTAACATGCTCCCTCCTTGAGCAGGGATGTCAGCCCAGGTGGCCTCCAGTGGTCCTTTCCAACCCTGCCCAACCTGTGACACTCAACAAGAGGCCAAGGTTGACTCTTCCTCAACATCCACAAGCGTAACTCCTATGTTGTTTAAGCATATTTGCAATTACTTTTTCTGTGTAGATATTAATCTCTTTCATATTATTTACCACCATATTAGAAAAATCATTAGTGCCTGTAGACTGTTAGAGAAATCAATATTTAATAAATTTGCAGCATAATGCACCCTTTTCAGAGGCTCAGTTCCAGAGAGCTCCCTGCAACAAGTATTAATCTCTGATGCCCACAGCTCATAATTCAACTACCACAGCACTGGCAAAACTATCTTTAATCAAAAATTGCTCTGCCTAAATGTTCAGAAAATCATTTTATTGTTAGACAGGAAAAAAAAAAATGGTCTTTCAGCAGTATATTCTGTTTCTTGGCTCAGAGACAAAACACTGCTAATTCATCACTGCTCATATATGTCTGTAGACAGAAAACTTGCACTGGACTCCTGAGCACTGCAAACCTCACCCAAATGCCAACATCTCTGGGGAGTTACTCAGGGCTTGAGACAGGCTTGGCTTGGTAGGGAAGCTTAACATGGGGAATCTGGACTATTCAATAATTGTTTAATAGGGAATGGCTTTATTCAATGTGCATTTGGGTAATCTGAATTCTGGTTCTGAATATCTCACAAGCACAGGAGAGAAGCTAAGTGGAGAAGGTCATTCCAAAAAAATGCAAAGAAAAGGGGTAAACATTCATGAAAGTTATACCATTTATGGTGCCAGAAGTAAACCATAACTGGGACTAAGGCTTTAGAGACCTAACCAAGCATTAGATGAAACAAAAAGAATTCAACACATCTTCTCCTCTACCTATACAAAACTCCCTTAACTGAAAGAACCTGCAAACCTTGATGAATGAGAGCCTCTCAGCAGGCAGGTTTTTAGGTTTAAATTTGGTTTTAAATGGCACACACAACCCAATTTGAACTTTGGCACGGCTAAATATTGAGATTCCCCTCACCAAAAAAAAAC
This sequence comes from Nicator chloris, assembly GCA_013400495.1. NCBI lineage: Eukaryota > Metazoa > Chordata > Aves > Passeriformes > Pycnonotidae > Nicator > Nicator chloris. The sequence goes on along the minus strand of WAAE01003983.1, from coordinate 157,634 downwards.
CCTGAGAAAATCTCATTATCACAGCCATCTCAGGCTGAGACAAACAAACAACACTGTAGGTGGACACACTCAGTGCTCCAAGTTTCAGTCCCACATTGTGATTTTTCCAGAAGCAAAGCTGGTTTAAGACATTGCCACATATCCCTTGAAGGCTAAAACAAAAATAAATAGGCCTGAAAACTAGAAAGTCACGCTAGAGTAGTGTGAAATACAAGCAGCTGAAGAGCACAAGCCTACAGAACAATAAGCAGCCTCTAGGCACAAGGCAAATAAAGACCTTCTCTAATTTCTCTGCCTGTGAAGTATCACTGAGAGCTAAGACAGAGCAGGAGGAGCACTGCAGCCCAACCATCACGAGGCAGTGGATCTGAAAGGTTCTTGGAGGACAGAAGTGGATGAGAATTTCTTCCAGCTGCAGTTGTGGGGGGGTTGTGCTGTAAGGAAAAGCAGGACTTGAACCTTTTGCAGAAGACACAAAACATCAAATACAAAACACAGCAGTTTTGGGTTCAGGAGTATCATTCCAGATGCCTAGATGTGTGCAAAATCTCCAATATCTAAACCAAAATATGTGACTTTTCCAAGCACCAGTGCCAGTTTTATGTCATCACAGCTCAAACTTCAATTGAGCTCTCTCAGTTTTACACTGCTGAGAGCAGGAAATCAAACCACTAGTTAAAAACCTAAATGACAAAGATCATCATTATAAAACATAATCGCTGTTCATGGAGGGATTCAGAAAACAGCTGTTTAAAATGCAACTGAAAGAAAATGATATTTAAAACAAACAGAATGAAGCATTTGGCAGATAAAAATTGTATTCCAGCTTTCACATTGATAGGTAGTGAATTGGGATGTATTAATGGCATTCATTTGCAGAGGAACGGGTCAATGAAGGACTGCTTGGCATTTTCCCCAAGGAAACGTATTAAAACATGGAAAAATACCAGGAAAAAGAAGCCTGAACTTTTATACTTCAACAGCCAAGATCAATATATGTAAGAATGAAAAGGGCACACATTTTCTTCCCCTGAAGCTACCAATGATTTTGGGTGCCTAACCCGGCATCCCTGAAGAGCCCAATTTTCAGGCAGTACCAAGTACCTTTAGCTCAGTTAAAGCATATGCAGTAGATACCAAAAATCACAATTTACTTGAGAGAAATCTCAGCTAGAGGATTTCAAAGAAAAGCATCAAATTGTATCACGGTAGTGCCTGACAGCTCTTATTATTGTACTGCCAACCAAAACCCCCATGCAGCTGATGTCAAAAAAAAGACCATTATTCTTCTGCTTTTATTCAGACTGTTTCTGTCCACAGAACACAGCATTATCCATACTCATTGTTTTCCTTTCCTCCCCCCATATACTTGTCCATTTCCCTGTATTTTTAACAGGCCACAGACAATTAATTTAAAAATTTGTTCAATATATGGATTAGTCTAAGATTGCCACTTGATATGAGTACAGTTTCTCCCAGCCTAGCTCTTTGACAAGCCATCATAGACTATTTGTGCATGCAGGTATTTTCACACATTTTAAAATGCGTTACTGACTAGAGAAACTACTCATTTAAGGTCTGCTGTAGTTCCTCATGTCAATTAATTTCTCTTGCTAGTCTCTTTCACACTCCTTTAAATTAAGCAACAAACTTTAAAAAGAACCACAAATCCAAAATCTCTTGCAAAACATGAGTAACAGCTGATTTTATAACTCTATTTCCTTGGCTATTAAAAAAAAAAAAACAAAAATACCTGCCAGTAGAGCTGAGTTAACATTATGGGCCAATTGCACACCAAGTTTAATTTTACAAGGCTATAAAAACAGCTCTACCAGTCTCCTCACAATCTGAGCTGCATTCTCACATCCAGAGAAGCAGTACAGTTCAGTTCAGCTCTCCAGCAGCAGCTCAGTTGTGGCCAAAGCTATTGCAATGTAAGAATTGAACAGTGGTCTGCTTCTTTAATGAGCAGTGAGGCTGGAGAACAGTGCTCCTGTCCTGCTTGGCTTTCTGCATGGGTTAAGTGTATTTTTGATTCAGAGGTGGATGCAGGACAACACAAGGCCCCAATTCAGGATCACAATATCATCACAGTTCTGGGGCACTTGAGGATCAGCCCTCATCAACAGCTGCACTTTGGCACAAAAGAAGAGTGAGAAGCCTCTTTTCTGTCAGTAGTGATAGCTCATTTCTCTTTGGCATGAAAACAACAACAGTGTAGACTCCACAAGCAGCTCTGCACTTTCTAGTGGCTATTGTTAGCTTCAAGGTACAACTGAAGAGATGAGTCAGGAGTTTTAAAGCTCCTTACCCAAACCTTTTTTCCTGATATTCAATTTGTTCCTTCAGGGTCCAATACCCAGATAAGATCCACTAGGCTGCACCAGCAAGACATTTTCTGACTCCATCACCAAAACCTATCAGCGACTAAGGCACTCTCACTCTGAGGTCTCCTCTGACAAAAAGAGGCAGCACAGCATGACCAGGGGATGTGGATGTGGACACAAGACACACCTCTCACCACACCAGCCTCAGCTGGCCACTGGCAATTCCATCCTCAGCTTACAGGCATCAGATATGATGCTGGTCCAACCTTTGCTGTAGCACTGGATGGGACCACAGTGTCTGCCTGTCCTCCCTGTGCTGACCCAAAGCATCACCTGAGCTGACACCTCGCTCCCCTCACTGGGTTTGCTAGCACTCCCACCAGGAAAAGAAAAAAAAATCGAATGCCAACTGATAACAAAATACCTCAGCCTTGTCTCTCCAGCTTATTAATTCCAGCTGCATTGTCTCAGGTGGAATTATATTATAGTATATCACTGTCACTGTCACAGCATTCAAATTACGTTAAGTATGGCATAAAACAAGCAAAAGCACAAAAGCTGCAGTGAAGCTCAGTATCATTCCATCAGTCCTGCTGCTGGCAGTCACAACCACGTGTTCACACCAGTGCAGGATGTACATACTGTGTCTCAGAGACACCTTCCTTTCTTATGGTGGAGGAGTCTAACATATTGCTGCTACACAGTCCAACAATTTATGGAGTCCATGATAAACCACTGCATCATTTTTCAAGGTCCAAGAACTCTATACGCTTGGTCAGTAAAATGTACTAAGCAATACCTCATCCCCCAAAAAATGGTGATGGCAACTACAGAACTGCAGCTCTATTAACTCCTTTTTTTTTTTTTGTATGGATAAGTTTAGCTGAAAGCAATATTAATGACAAATTGCAGCCTGGGGAAATTTTCAGATCAAGGTAATAATGCTATGAGGTAGAATGATTTGCTTTAGTGTTGCTATATAATGCTGCCAGTTCCCTCCAACTGGACACTAACTGCAGCCAGAGGCCACTTTGCTTAAAAAAATATCTAAAGAAATATTTTAGCACTAAACCTGTCTGGAGCAATAAAAAAAAACCCAGAGTATCTTTCCCAAGAAGGGGCACTGGGAAAGTGAAATTGGGTAAAAAGTTCAACAACTAAATGATTCATGGCTGATGACAAGCTAGTGCCTGCGAGCTGAAGGAGCTGATCTCCTGCTAACACTGCTGAAACACACAGGTGGGAAGGAACCTCTGGAGGTCTCTAATCCAATCTCCTGCTCCAAGCAAGGTGCTCATGGCTCTGCCCAGGAAGTCCTGAACACCAATACCACAGATGTCACCCCTTCTCCAGGATCTGGTTCCAGAGTTTGATCAATTCATGGCGATTTTTTCCTGTTTTACCCGGCCAGAATTTCTCATGTTCCACCTTGTGCCTGCTGCCCCTTCTCCTGTCCCAGTGCACCTGTGAGAAGGGCTTGGTCCATGCTCTGACCAGCTCGGTGGTGTTACTGGTTTTTCCTGGTCTTGTGCTGGGTCAGGGACTCTGAGCACTCAGGCTCGCAGGGACTCAGCACAGGGGCAGGATTCCTGCCCTTGGCATTCCAGCCAATTCCTCTGCTGCCTGGGCACACTGCTGACTCCTGGGCAACCCTCTGCCCACCTGAGCCCCCAACTATTGTTCAAGGGTCCTGGACCACGAGCTGACCCCAGAGAGACACCACTGACAGCCAGACACCAATTTGAGCTCGGTGGCACAAACCATTTCCCGCTGGCACCGCCGCTCCCTTCTGCAACTCACCTGGAACCAATTTGGCCACGAGGCTGCCAAGATTTTCCTTCAGTGATACACAAACACAGGCACATTCTCTGTGCCTACCTGCCTTTCTCAAAGCTCCTTAATGACATGTCTCTGCCTCCTCCTGGGATGGGATACTCCACACTGCTTTGAAAGAGAACCAGCAGCAGGATCTGAGGGCACTGCAGAGGGGGAAAGTGCCTGTCCCAGAGCAGGTGGAACTGAACCAGCTGGGAACAGCAGGCATCAGAGGAGCAGAAACCATCTGATGCCACAGCCAGTTGCAGAGAAGGAGAATTGTTTTGATCATATTCACCTTCTGAGATTTAAAGCAGTTTAGCTCCTGCAGAGGCTTCTTTCTCTCTACAGCATGAGGAAGCGTCATTCATACATTTCTAGCCTCTCCAATCTCCCTCAATTAACTCTCCTTGCTCCTGTCAAGCCTAAACTTCCACTCTGACCTCCACCTACTCCATGGCTCTGGAGGCTGTTTGTCCATCTTGCAGACAGGATTTGGAAGCCAAGCCCCCTGCTTCTGGAGGGTGAGTGAAACCTCCAGCAGCAGCAGCAGCAGCAGCAGCAGCACAGGGATGAACAGGGAAGTTAGGAGAGGAATTCCTCACCCAACACAACTGGCCTGCCCCAAGAGGAGACAACACAAAGTATCCAAAGGCACGTCATTTATAGCAAACTTTTTTTCAGCCTTCCCTTCCCGACTTGAGCCTGCCTTAGAAACTCCCCATATACAGTATCTCACACGACTTGACTGCTCTTGCTTCCACAGTGCACAGCAGGCCAAAGACTTCCAAGATTTTCCTTTCTTAAGAAGGACCATGAACTTGGCTACAAGCAGACACTGTCTAAAAACAAATTGAAGCCATTTGACCTCTTAGTCTTCCTGATTTTACACGGATGACAAGGGTTGAATCTGTTCTGCCTTATTTTTGCAAATGAGTACCTGGATCCACTGTTTCCAAGAGGTTTTAATAACTCCTACAGCAAACCATGTTTTATGTGAAAAATGTCAGGAATGAACTGAAAACCATTTGCCTACAGCATTTCTGAAGGGAATTGACATGGGAGCCTACCCTCTCCTCCTGGAAAGTGAATCATTAAAAAAGGCAGAAAGAATATTCTTTGTTCCTGCCATGTAGCACAGGGTGGGCAGCATATGCTGTCACTGTCAGCTCTTTTGCTTTCTTAGCACTTACTCTCGCCTTTCAATGAAATGTGAGGAAGAAAAATTATATCTGAATTGCCCAGCATTCTTTGGATTTCTGTTTTAAATTGTTTTCTCAATAGCCACTCCCCTATTCTACAGGAAATACATAACAACCACCAAATCACCCCTTTTGTGAGACAGTACCCACTGCTGCTCCAGGAAGTTTGGGGTGGGGTTCCCATGCACACAGGCAGAAGGAACAAAATCCACCAGAGCTTTTCCCAATTCCAACAACCTTCCGTGAACCAAGCTTCAAAGCAACAGAGCCTTCCCACAGAAAAGCAGAGAGTAATAACTATTCTGACTTTTAAAGGCGATCAAGGCAGTCCCACGAAGAAGACACAATACTTAAAGGGATTGTTTAGAGCTTCTTCACACACATGTAAATGTGGATTTCCAACAGAGCTGATCCTCCCTGGGGGCTCTGAAACCCACCCATCCCAGCACAGCAATTTTGCCGTGCACAGCACCACAGCAGCCACTCTGCTCCTGACATGACACCACCAAAACACCAGAGACAGCTCGAGAGAAAGAATAAACCTTTCAACCAACATAACCCAGGGAGCTTTAAAGCCAGTTCTTGCTCCACCATTCCTCTGAGTGGTGCCAGGGCATCAAGGAGAAAGCAGCAGTCCAAGAGTCTCTGACAGGGTCAGAAGGTCAGCTCAGAAAAGGGCTGCCTACACTCCTGACCCTTGCATTTTAGCCTGCAGGTGACCTTCATATTAAACCCACACTTGCAACCTCCTTTAAACAACCACCATCACACTTGCAGCACTCTGGATCATTCAGCTCCCTCAAGATTTCGTGTGTGAGCCTCCAGGCCTCCTGCATTTAGGTGCTGGAGCCCCATATATAATGCAATACATCATCAGATCTGCTCTCCCCTGCAATATTAATGCCAGCTCCCATGTTATTGCTCACCAACCTGACTGCCATGCATGTAAAATGTCTAAAGTAACTGTGGTTGGAAGAGTGCAACACAAAACATTAAAGGCATTTAAGAGGGGGAAAAAGCCTTGCTTTTCACTGGCAGTGCTGTTCAGAGCACATGGCAGTAAGCATGTTTTACACCTCTAATGCACAACCCAGCAGGGTAAATGCTGAACTTGGAAACTGTAGCACTCAAAGTTAAAAAGTGCCAGAATTCAAGCTGCCTGAACAACACTAATTTGACCCTCCCCTGTGTATAAGGTCTAGAATTATGCAACCAAAATGTTTCCCTTCATAATCTGTCTCACCAAGGGCACAGACTGGCTGGAGTGCACTCCACATGCTATTCCTTTTCCTTTCAAATGGCATATCATTCTGTTTGCTCTTCAGAGGGAAGCCATAGCCCTATTTGTCACACATCATTCAAATCCCATTCTAAAGGCAGAATTTTTATCTTGAAGATAAACAAGTTATCTTCCATAACGACCCATGTGAGACAAGATAATGGCATTGCTGCCATGCTGCAATGGGAAATGAAAACAAGATGTAAGTAAAATGCTTCCATTGCTTTTGGATGCCTTAACTGAGACTTCCAAGACATGATTTTCAGGAAATTTAGAAGTTACTATAAAGCACTTCATGGAGACATCACAGCTCAACAACTTGCAACCCTGTTCACAGCCCACCATGGAAAGTTTCACTTAAGCAACTTACTGAGGGCAACTTGAGAATCCAAAGGCAGGGCAGTCTCCAGGACAAAGGATAACTGTCTCAGCTGCTAAGGCTTCCTTCCTCTCCCAATGGTTCTCCCACCCTTCTCCACCTTCCTCAACCACCTTCTTCAGCAGAGCTGTGATCCACGAACAAGGCTCCCTGCCCTTGGAATGACACCACAGCTCCTAATAAACATTCCTTACACTCCAAAATTGGGCTCCCCTTCAGATTACTGGTAACTTGGATGTTTTTAGAAAGACACTTTTGAAAACTCCCCCTGAAGCATCAGGAGGTTGTCCACTCATCATCACTGGAGGGGAATGACATTTCCTGCAAGAGTGTGACTTCTCAGACTCCCACAAGAGGCAAGACACTGATTCAGGTCTTTAGACAGATCACTTCCATTCACAGCTCCCTGTCCTAATTTCCTCTCCAATCTTCCTGAATATAAACAGGTCTTCCTGTTTATATTCCACCCCTTATGCCTCACCTCTTTTCACCCCTGTAATCTGAATTCTTCCACATCAGAACTATCTTGCTTCCACAATGCCCTCATTCCTGTCTGTGTGCCTCTCCCAGCTCCTGCCTTCACTGGACAAGAGCCAGAGCAAAAATGTTCTTCACTCTCCATCCTATCCCTTCCCAGAGTCCTGCTTCAGCTTCCAACACAGTCCACATTCCCTGTGCTCTTCAATGAATAATGTTGGCTTAGCAAAAGCAAGTTAAAGACAGGAAGAGAGGAAAATACTTCAAAAGGACAAAGCATTTGCTATTTTTATTCCAAGTGCTGTGGTGAGCATGATTATGCAAATTCAGAAAACTTGTCATAATTGACCTTTTCAAAACATGTGTGTGCATGGGCCTAACATACAATTCTTTGGTGAACCTTGAAATTTATTAAAGGTCAGCAGCTCTAAAACCTAATCTCATTTAATCACTGAAGAACTTATTTAACATGCAGCCTCACCAATCATCAAGGAAAAATAAACTTGCTTAAAAACTGGGAAAAATTTTGATGCATTGGACTACAGCAAAACCTGTTGCTTTAAAAAGCTGTAAAAGAACATTTTAAAAATGTTCTTACTACAGAACCTAGCAGTTTAGCTGTTGTTCTGAGAATTTAATAATGCCAAAATCCAAGGGTTCAGGCCCATCTGAAGGCCTGGAGGCAGATCTGGTCAAAGGTCAGAAGTCACTACTGATTCAAACAAAGTTAATTCCAGCAGTGTGTAGAGGAGGTCTAAAATCTCATTGTGTTCAGATTCTCCAGGGCTTGGCTGTCTCTTCTGAGCCACCACTCCCGGAACTGTCGCAGACCTTTGTGCTCCTTTGGGGAAAATTCTCTTGTTCTCCACCTTCACAATCTCATTTGCAGCAACACAGTCTCTGCCCACCTTGAAAACTGGCTCTTTCTGTGAAAAGCTCACACTGACCCTGGCACAACTCCGACTAAAATGAAACCCCATGAAGATTTCTGTGACATCTGGACTGGCCAAAGAGGGATTTTGGGCAGAACAGGCACAAAAAGAAAACCTAAACAGGAAAACCCCACGTTTTCACAAACACTCACAAGCCCCAGGGCAGCTACTCTTATGCTGTATTAGTTTTTATGCAGGAGCCATTTGACAAATTTCAAGTTGGTTTTTTTTTCTTCAGGGCAGTAAAAGACAATGACAAATAGGCAAAGATGCCTCAATTAGGACAGGAGCTGCAATACAAAATACTGGTCCCATTCCAGGACAGAAATGACAGAACTATGGCTTTTACCGAGGGACAGAAACAATAAACATATAAACAGCTGAGGGGCAGACCAAACAGAATTAGTTGCCAGAGCACCAGAGAAGATTCTGAATCTATGACAATTTATATCAATGAAGGCAGATTGTCCTTGAAGCTCAAGGTCATTTTTTCACTAAAGACCAAATCATTTTTCCGGAATTTACATACAAGCCTTCGTTTCCTGACTTAAATCTTCTACCCAGCAGCATCACGGTCCATAGGATGAATGTCATTTTTTTCCATTGGTATCTACACTCTGAGAAATGTGTTGCTTGAACTGATTCTTGTACAACAGATGGAAGGACATTATGAAATATCAGATGGCTCCCTAACAGGCTCTTTGAAATTCAAATAAGGTTATACATCCTTCACCTCACCATACAAGACCACGACAGGGTTGATTACAGAAATACTAGCACAGGTCTGTGTCAAATCAATAATGTGACATTGTGTCAAGCTTATCAGAGGGATTTAACTGCTTATTTTCATTTAGCGCCTGCCTCTAGCACCTGTCACCACCAGCAACATTCCAGGAAGTCCCAAAGAGCCAACACAAGGACACCAAATATAGCCTGGGACACAGCAGCTGGAACTGTCCTGCCATGGTTATTCCATTTTCACCCAAGAGGGTGAACAACCTGGGATCCATTTCTGGAGACAATGGAATAGCACAGTAATTATTCAGCAGCCAGACAAGTAACTTGTGTTAGCTGGCAGACCTCACTTTTGCAGCTCTGCCCCCACACACGTGCCAGGAGGTGGTGCTGTCCCTTGGACGTACTGAAATCACTGTTTTCTCTTTCCAGATAAAAACTTCAGCAGATACAGGGCACTTCATGCCAGTTCAGCTGAAGACTGAACTTTCATCAAAAAGTAACTGTTAAATGCACATTCAACATTTCTGAGAATTCCAAGACTATCAGCTCCTAATGCTTCCAATCTGAATGCAGTTGTTCTGGAAAGAACTGCAGCTCTTTAGTGCTTTGCATGAATTTAAATCACAGGCTGTTACTCAGAGAAAAAACCTGTGGTGTCACCCATCTGTAACAACCATCTGGGACAGATGTTTTAAATGGAAAATGCCACAGGATTTAGGGTTCACTATCAACCTACTTTACATCTTGATCAGTTACCCCTCAAATGACTCAGTAAGAAATTATGGATCCCAGCTGAGTAAAGGAAGCAATACAGATACTTCACATTGGTGTCCTTTCCTGACAAATCCCCAGTCCTTACAGAAAGCAGATCAGTGCCATGCCTGTACCATCCCAGCCCATCCCACCCAATCCCTGCTGCTTGGAGAGCTAAAGCTCACTTGAATCTTTTATGGGCATGGAATTGACCATATATTATGTATGCAAAGTCAGACAGACTATTTGTTTGCTCCCATTTCCTTGCTACCAAGAACCTTAGTTTCTTAAGCCAAACAAATCACCTTTAAAACATGTTAATGCTCAACAAACATAAACATTCTTCATAAAATTCTGAAACAAAATTATTAGCTATTCACATCCAAGTTCTATAAATCTCACTGCATGCCCATCTGGCAGACAGCTGCATTATTTATTTGCTGTCACACTCAGTAAATTGATTTACTGGCATTTAAAGGTGTCATCTTTACTCATTACAATTTCAGTGCTCACTCCAGCACTGCCAACATTGCACCAATGACCTGAGTTTCAACTTTTAATCTCTCTTAAGATTGAATTCCACATACAAAGCAGTATATGAAGAGCCAGAGGAAACTGAGGACTGACGTGCTTTGATTTACAGTTCACTGTTCTCTATACAGTAACAATTTGGTGAGAGAGTTAATTTAATGAATCAAGTGCAACATACACTTTTTTGAGCCGAAGGTAAACTTCAGAACTGGCAACACTGCTGTGCAGAACTAAGATAAGTGGACTTGATAGACAAGAAAGAGGAATGAGGCCACATCCTTGGAAAGGATTACTGCCCTGGAAAGTTTGGGGCAGGTGTGGTTTACCCAAAGCCACACCACCTGAATTCTCTCCCTAGTGTGCTTCCCAGCTGTATCAGCTGCAGTGCCAGAGACCAGAACTCCAGTCCTGCCCTGGAGATGTTTCAGGCTGGCAAACAGCAGCAGCCCCCCACCTCGCCCCCCCAAAAAAAAGCAAGCAGTACCCATCAGCCTGGAAAATGCATCAGAACACAAGAGACACAAGGTGCTCTGGACTATACTCTAGGACACTAAGTGTTAAGGGCAAGAGATTTTCAAGAAAAGATGCAATGACCCCCCAAGCTCTCCGATTTGTGTGCTCCAGCAAACAGCTCCAGAACCATCCCCACTGATGGAGGCACTTGGTTCTTCCACTGGAAACTGCACTCCAGCTGGAATAATAGCACCTCCCCTCCACTGCCAGCCCCAGGCAGCACAGGAAGCAAACAGAGCAGTGGCCTGCAGCTCAGAGCCACACACATATTTATAACCCCAGCCAAACCACAGGAAAAGCTGGAGTTTTGATCATGCCTCACTAGAGAAAGAGTCATTAAAACCATTAGGTTTGGAAAACTTCCAGCCCTATGAATCTGATAAAGACATTTATGATGATGGAAGAATAATAATGTCCAGCAAAATCCCTGGATATAAAAGCACTAAAAGTGTTTTACAGTCAAAAATTCGAGGAAAGAGCATTTTAAATAAGTTAATATGCATCTTCAGTAGAAAAGGAGCAGCATGACTTTTACATTTCATAAAGTGAAGCTTGACTTCACAGCTATCTGCATCCTATCACACTTTTCCTGTCAGACTAAACATCTCTTGTTTTGATGCAAACAGAGCAACTTATAGGGTATTTTTGATGAAAAAGAACTCGAGGCTTAAAAAAGAAGAGCCCAAGTCCCTTCTGTGATAGTGAATTTCTGACACTTCGATCCACTCTGCATTGCTGGGCCTTGAAGGATGCCCAAGATGAGAAGGAATTCGTAACACCATCCACCAAAGGGGTGCATTACACTACAGCATATTGACATGCTTGCTCTTTTTATTGATCCATGCAGCAGGTTCTTACTTGAGGTAACATTAAGAGAAATGTCTCATTTACTTGAAAGGAAGAAAAAAAAAAAATCACAGTTTTTGGAGCAAACATTTGGCAGAGTGCTGCCATCTGCACCAATATTTGAAAACCAAGCCATTCAAATACTCAGAATTTACTTAATCTTAGCAAGATATTTGAAAATTAGAGGCTTTTTATTATATTTTCCAAAGCAGCATCATTTTGCATATTGAGTATTAGATCCATCTGGAAAAGTGACACTCAAAACAACAATGCCTTTTCAAGCCCACACCATCTTGTTGTACCAGGCTCTTCACACATACTGAGCATACGACTTCCAGAAGCTGCTTTTGGGAAATAAGGGTAAGGGGAGACAATATCTACAAAGAATGTTCAAATGGTGACCATAACAATTATAAGGCTCTCAAAAGCATCTTTGCTCAAGTGTTGACTTTCTGCAATTTCTCCTGTTTATCTGAGAATCAGGCACAAGAGAGCAGCTTAGAACTCCTTTCTTGAATAGGTTTCAGAGCTTCAAGAGGTTAAGATGTTTCACAGCTGATTATACTGACAAATAATTCCAATTATAATCAGCTTCACAGCTGATTATACTGACAAATAATTCCAATTTTGGATCAGTCCAAGCAGTAAGTGACATAAGAAAGGAATTTCCAACACACATGCACTGGAGCTGAAGCCTGTTTGGGATTGCACCTGTCAGAGTCCAGAAACTGGACATAGACTGTGGCCACGTGTAGTTTATTTGAAGAAAACATCTTCTGTCACCCTGCCTCTCAGTCATCACCCTGGTTTTGTTTCATGTATTTGCTGTTTAAGCCTGGGAAAGGTGGAATGAAGACTTCAGTTGATTTTACCTAAACAAGATGTGCCCACTAAACCCTCTTGACTACAGCACTCTACCCACCCACAATGCTCATAATACAGAAAAACTCCTTCCATTTGATCCTGAGCCTCCCCTGAACAGAACACCTGGAGCAGGCATCCAGGAAAGGGAGAGGAAAGCAAGAAAAAAGCTCCTGGCATGATTCATTACCAAAGCAGTCAAAACCAAATACCAAGAGTATCATTAAGCTTTATTGCAACAGATCAGTGACAGAGTCAGGGTAAAGCTTTGGGAAAAAAGGTCGTTGCAAAGTGCCTCTGCACAGCCTGGAAGTTTCTAATACCAGCCTGCCAGACCTTTACAGGCATTTGCTAAGATCTGGAAGACTACAGACCTCAGAGCAAGGTGCTGCTGTGTGTCCTGAGCTGCTGAGCCAGCCACAGGAGGGGCACTGCAAAGCACAAGTGAAAAAGAAATCTCAAGCTGACTTAAGGCTGTTTGCTCCCAAAAAACAACAGTTTTCCAGGAAAATGTTCTAAATAGATGAATCTTACCAAGAGGATGGATATGAACTGTTCATCCAAGAAATGCTCAGCAATGAAAGATGAACGTGCACTTTACTTTGGGGGCTTTGAACATGAAGCTATCCTCCCACCTTCAAATCTACTTTCCTGAATTTCTTTGTGTGGAATATTTACAATGCCCACTTTCATTCTTAAGCAAACAGCAGAAAGAATATCTTCTCTGAGCAAACAGGTCTGGACAGACTGCAGAAATTTGCTAAATATTGATTTTGTTAGGGATGAGCTTGAAATTTCCATCTTGTTTCAGTTTCACACTGAATGAACTTTTAGAAAGTGATTTTTTAAAACAAATGTATTATACTGCATTAAAATACGTGAATGAAACTACTTCGGATAATGAACTGAAACATCTGTGATAATTGAGTAATTGAGAGCAGTGGGAATTTATCCTTCAGGCTAAAACAGCACACTGGGAAAAACGAGGTTGTCCTAAGAGGTTCTGTCTTGCTCAGGCAGGGCCACGGGCAGACACGGTGCCTGGCTGGCCCAGATGTGGTTACTGCCAGGATACGACAGCAGGTCAGCCAACTTATCTAGCGTGTTTTATTCTACAAGCCTTTTCTCCAGTGGCACCTTCAGTCAGGTCTCTTCCCACTCCATGTCTATCAGTTTTATAAAACTTACCCTGATACCTTTGGGCTTATGTTCTACCAAACCAGATTTGGTGAATACAAATAAGTGAAGAAACTGAAAATTCAATATATAAGCCCTTATTTCTGCTGGAAACTAAGTTAAAAAAAATGTTGTAAGGAATGCAGTCTCCACAATGTTTGTGTAAAGCATACTGAGCATCCAAGAATTACAGGAGAAGCATTACCTGCTTGTAGTTCTCTGGTCGTCTGATGAGATCTGTTTCTGTGACAGAAAAATGTCCTAGGTTCTGGTCCATGTGGGAGCCACTTGTGAATAAATGGATCTGGAAGAGATCAATTTAAAAGCTATTTGTCAGAGCAAGGAGCAGATCATGAACATCACTAACTACCACCCAGCAGCTGCATGGCTGGCAGGGTGATGTGACCAGTGCTCACAAACCCTTTCCCAATGCACACACACAAGTGTGAGTACTACCACCAATACAACAGCCAGAATGGAATGGATGAACATGCACCATAATCACCTCACAAAATGGTCCATCTGGCAGTGCTGCCACAACCACATGCAGGAATTGCAACCACTGGTGCCACAGTAAAACTGAAGGTCTCTCTCTTCATCCTGTCTTGAAGTCTTTTTCCTTACAGTACACATGGTCTGGTGCACGGCACCAAAGGAGGAACCATTTACACAGAGAGCAGCAGTCTTAACTGAGCTAAAGTATACTCTCAGAATAATTTTTATTTCTTTAAGTAGAAAATGCAACCTAGTTACAGTAAGGTTCTCTTTTGCTGCTCTATACTATTGGCTTTTGCTTTTTTACCAAGACCTCATCCCAGCTGCACTGGTGATGGTATCATCAATTACTTGATGAAGAAGCTTCCCAAGTTAGTCAAGGGAACAATAAAAAGCAATTCCTCCTATTCAGAGCTGATCCCCTTGTTACTGCAATAACTGCAGCTGCCAAACAAGATAGCAGTGCACATTTGTCAGACAATCACTCATATTTCATTAATATTTCTGCCAGAAGACAGAGAATGTTTCCTGCTTTTCTTCCTTTATTCTAACACAAACTTTATCACACACTTGGGTATTGACAACTATTTTAAAGTTGACAGGCACTGGGTAATTATCAACCCTTCCATGAAACTTCAGAATATTTTAGCATTCCTTTCCCAAAACTCACTGCTGGTGACAACCATCTGTCACATGTGCAGAGCTATGCGAGTTTAAAAATAAAAGAGCACCTCCCCACACAATGTTCCTCCTTTCCACTTGCCACTCCTCTCCCTGCTGCATTCTTGCATAACTCGGGCTGCCAAACCTTTGGGCCCCCAGCACCAGCAGTGAGTTTCAGCCCCTGCTCCAAGGTAGGTGGCAGCAGCATCCCTGGGTAAAGCCCCAAACAAATACAGCGAAGCTGTAACACCAGAGGAATAAGGTGTTCCCCTGAGACCACACTGGATGGATACTGAAACAATCCGGTGTTTGTGCTCTTGCTATCTCTTCCTGATAACTAAGAGGAGATAAACAAGGCTAAGGAGGGAAAGAGCACCAAGGCAGGAGTAGCAGGTGAGAGGGTGGGAGGCAGAACATGCACAGCTATTGCTCCTTGGCACTGGAATACCCTGAGGTGGAGGCAGGTCTGACACAACTTCACGCTAACCTTTCCAGGAGAGCACAGCCCCCTGAACTCAGCACCACTTCTGGGGAGTTTCCAGCACCAATTCCTAAATGCCCTTGAGCCCAGACAAGCTGCCCTCCCTGCAGGGTGCCTAATTCACCTAGAGAAGATGAAAAGGGGGCTTGCTCATGGTTCACACACATTTGCATGACAGGAGAAAATTCTACTGCATTACAGAATGTGCTTCTGAGATCTAATGGCAAATTCACCTTTGGGGAAAAAAAGCAAAGATTTTCAAACCAAATAGACAAAAAAAATATATAAATATAAATAAACAAGGTAGCAATTCCCAGAGTAACATGGTAGATTTTTCGTGTCAAGATACAAATGCATCCAACAATTGCAGTTCAGCTTACTCGTAAATTACTGACAATGAGGTAATTACCCAGCACCAGTCCCTGCCCTCTGTTATTCAGAGATCAAGACTTTGTCCTTGTCCCTTTACTCTTACTACCTCAGATAGAGAGTTACAACCCATCCAATCCACTGCACTGTTACACACTGCTACATCTTATTTTATATTGTTAATCCTAGAGGGGGCACAAGAAACCACTCCATTCATAGGTGGTAATTCCCAGGGCTGCTCTGCATTCTTACTGACAATACAACTCTTGCTTGTACTTTCCAAGCATATTAAAACCATTATTGCTGCTTTACCATGATCTGATGATTCCAATTATGTTAAACTCTTCGTCTATCACTGAGAATTCCATTTAATAGCATTTTATTCTTACCAATCCACATGCACAGCCCATAATCAGATATTCACCTGCTTAAAAAAAGAAAAATTCATCTCTGAACCTGATCTAACCCTCCACTACTTCAGGATGGAAGATAACTGAAAATACCCCCAGGAAATCCATCAGTTTTGCAGAAACTCACCTCTATTTTTTACAACATGCTGATTGTGGCACAGCGCATTTCACAGAGACCCCCAAAAATGAAAGTTTTAAACTGTACAGGTTCCTGTTTTGCTGAAACCATGCAAGGCTTGTCACTCACATTTTTAAGGCAAAGTGGTAACTCAAAGACTAAATAAAAACAACTGCTCTCTCCTACGAATTCAAGAGGGATCAAAACCCAGGCAGACAGATATTCTTCTGGCATTTGACAGAAAGAGAAAGAGAATAGAAGGAACCAGGTGACATGCCTTAACACAGTAATTTATTCTCCATATTCCCATGTAGTTGAAGGCACGCCAGGTAAATATGTACCACTGAGAATTTGGAGGGAATTAGAACGGTATTACTACATTATACTTTCAAAGCCAGCCAACCTGTCCATGTTGAGAAGCCATTAAAATGTCATTTAACAGCTCCTAGCCTCAGGCTGCAGAATTCCTCAGAAACAGAGAGGTTAAGATTTCCCTCAGGAAGTCTTCCTCCTACAGCAGGACGTGTGCTTCCGTAAGCTTCAACATGCCTTCTGGGAGCTGAAGTCATGGAAAAACAGCTCATCAGAGCAGCCAGCAAAGAGGAACAGCCAGGCAGGCCCCCTAACAAGCAATTCCCAGCACAGGACCAGCTGTAGCTCCAGGGAGGCTTCCCTCTCTTGGGGACTGCAGAACTTCATCCCATCAACCTCAGGTGGCTGCAGGCAGGATAGAGCAGATAGAGGACACAGCAATATTCATACTAAAAACACAGAATGGAAGGAAGAGCAGTCATCTTCTGAGTAAGAAGATATTTTCCAACTGTGTTGTGTTCTTCTCAGAAAGGCCCAAATAGAAAAATGGCATTTTAGAGCTTGTGTGAGTCACAGAATGAAATTTGCAGGAGTGTTGCCATAGGCTGACAAAAATTACAGCTCCTGATCAGCAGTAAATCAGATTTTTCCACAGCTGAGACACATAACCTGGTACGTTCTCAAACAGAGCGAGGAAAAGCTGTAATTACCATTTTGTAGAGAAAGCCCTCTGTAAATCTGTCAGCATAATTAAAAAACATAACACTCATTAGCCTTTTGCATACGGTGTTTGTGGTTTATTAGAGGAAAGCAGCAGCTCATATAGAGGTCATAGTGGGTCAGTTCAGTCTTCTAACACATAGAATAATTTAAAAGTTTTGAAATTATTGCAGTAGTAAAAGCAATTTCTCTAGAAAGAGTCGGGAAATATCAATTATTGTTTATACAGCTGTTAAATTGTCTGTTATATTTTGTGTTACTGTAAATACTAACATTAATGTGGCACTGTAAGTTCTTCCAAAGTCACATTTACCTTTCTATACCTGCTGTTAATTCAGACTAAAACATAAATCAGAGCACTGCACTTTATTACAGCTCTGAACAGAACTCCCACAGCTGCACACATAATATCAGTGTGGGCTCACAGGTGGAGGAGTTGGGCTCAGTTCCATCCTCCTTTGTGCACCCCCATGGTGGCAGCCCTGACAGTGGCAATCACCACCAGCACCACTGCTTTCAGTTTAGCCCAGCAATGACTGCTGGAGAAGGCAAGAATGACAGCTCTCGGAAACTGGATGAACAAAACCACAATTCTCCCTCCTGCTTATTCCTCCAGACTGGAAATCGTGCTCCAGGGACCTGCAGCATAACTAACCTGTCTCTTGTAGTTGTCTGACTGTCCTAACTTTAGCGCACATTTTGCCTTAGACAACCACAAAGGGAGAAAAAAAAGTCCAAGTTAATTTCAAAGTCCAACTTCCACAGGAGGGTCATCATCTCTCATCTCCCCTGTCAACAAGTTGAGCACGTTGCCCCATCAGCACATCTCTTCATTACCTCAGTGCCTCCTTTGGAGCGTTGAGAATCTCTCTGTTTGTACTCGAGCTCCCAGGTTTGACCTGCTCTTAATTCTTCCTCGGCCTCATTAACTGCAGGCTGAGGCACTGGAGCTGCCTAATGATTTGTTACTGTCAAGTCTCACATAAATCAGAGCACTGATGATGAGCTATGGAGGCATTTGCCTCACCTACTAGAAAAACCAGCACACCTTAAATAGAGGCAGTTTATCAGGGGGACAAGATGCCAATCATTTCATTTGGGACTCACCCCTCCCCACCCCATCACGGTCTGTGATCACAGTGCAAAAAGTCAAGGACTGCACGGGCACTTCAGAGGGAACTGCCACCTTTGTTCCCAGATCAGGGAAGCACAGCAGCAGTGGTCAATGAGAAGCAAAAGGTTATTTTAGATGCTGCACACACAGCACCTAATCCCTCTTCCCCAGGGCTGTCAATCAGACATCTGCCCTAGCAATCAGTTCATGGAAAGAACAAAATGTAACCTCATTATAGTTTTTAGCACTGCTCTGTCAGACACAGGATTAAAACCAAGAAGGCATCTTCATTCAAAGGTGAAGATGATTCAGACAACTTTTTGATGTGTACTTTTGGAAGAAACTTCCCCGAACTATTTTTAGTCTCAAAAAAAAAAAGGTTTTCTGTGAAATAACCTTACTTTTGAGCACAGTAATAGCTGGCTCCATTTAAGTTATCTAAAGAGATATAAATGGAGAAAGGGGACCTAGGGAAAGCAATACTGAATAACTTTTAGGACTATCTTAAGAACTGTATTTTTTAATTTGTTTCTGGAGTCACCACACTGTCGACTTTGGGACTGAAGGCTGGTTCCATCCTAAACACATATAATGCTCCCAGATGTCTGTGACTGGACAGGCATCTAAACACTCACAAATGGGAAGAGAACTGGAACCTTAGCAGTGTAGACACCATTACTGATTCCTGATTTAAAAGCAGGTAAATTTTGGGTTCTGCTGAGATGTCCCCTAGTACTTTGGAAAGAGATTTTGCATTTTATTTTGCTATTACTTTCCATATTTATGCTTAACATTTTGAGTCCACATTTCCAGTAAACTTAAGAGTTCTGCATCGCTGCTTCTTGTCTGGGGAACCAGAATGCTCTGTCTTGCTTCTACCAGGCATTCTCTGAGAAAAACGGCAGCAGCCTGTGGGTGCAGAAGTGACTAATGTGCCAACCTGCAAAAGAGACTTTCATACAATTACAACCTTACAAACACTGAACAGTCTACATTTTCTCATGGTTCTGCCACACTGGGCAAAGACAGAGGTGCTTATATTCAGAGTAATTCACTCTTATCTACAGAAAATGCAGAACTAGCAAACAAGAATAATTTGTAGGTTTACCTCTAGCTGACAAGGCTTTTAAATAATAAACTATGTCACAGTGAGTTAGAAGAATCATTTACCTTGTGCAAAAGTTTGCATTGCTCCTGGTGCTGAGCATGCAAACTGCACCACTGCAACCTCAGCCTCCCGTTCAACCACTGCAGGTATCGAACATCCACTCTGTCTTCAGGCCCTGCTTCAGTTGTACCTTCCTGGCTCTTGGGCAGCTCATCTTCACACTGAAAGCAGGAAAGAATACCAGACTGGTTTTAACTAGTTCCAACATTTTCAAGTCATTCAGTAGTGAACATACTAGATATATAGGCCAAAGAGGAAGAAAATCGCCCTAAAATGAAGTCAATGAAGCACAGAGAAATGAGAATACAGGACTGGGAGCAGCCTAAACAAGTAGAGAAGCATGGAATAAATGTGATTCTCAGCTGTGATGTGGTGAGCTGTCTCCCCTCCCACCTTTCATTTTCCGTACCCAGGAAGACACAGTGTTCCTGAGACAGCAAGCATGTTCTTTACACAGTTGGGAAAAATTGTATTTTGACTAGATTCTAATATGTCAAAGAACATAAAAAACAGATTTAGCTCCTGCAGTGTCTTCCTGAGACCCTATTTTGTAAATCAGTAACTTACACAGGGACAAAATTGTGGGTCTGTGCTTGCCCAGCTATTTTCTTTTCTCCATCTAGCATTTCCCGTCTGGCAGGATTCAGGCAAAAAAAAATCCTGCAGCTGGCAGAGGCCAGGACTCCACAGAGGCACTCCCAGCCACAGTTGTATCATCTGTCTTGCTTGTTTTGCCTTTATCTAGAGTAATTTGGAAGGAAGAAGAGAGAAGCAAAGAGTTTCCATTTGTTCATCTTGTCCCACTTTCCTTCTGCTGCAGATAAAAAACCAACAGCCAACACCTTCATCTTCTGCATGAAATTTCTGCAGCACATTTCTGCCATATCTCTTTCCCAAGGAACACGGGGAATTCCACCTCCCCCAGCCCCCTGCACAAAGAGATCATTCACATGTACCAACAGATCTCTCTGTTTCCAGCTGACACTCCTGCAGATTGCAAATTAAAAGGGGAGGAAGACATGGGTAGTTTTACTCCTGATGCCAGTAATACCGTTTATAGTAAAGTTTTCCATTTCATGCACTCTGTAGGAATTACACACAATAAACACAACCCATCGTTCCAAACATTTTTACTACAACATGTCATAAGAAGTAGGAATAACACAGAACTGCAAAAACCTGGTTATTCAGAATGGATATTTGCCATTCTGAAAGGAAGTGTCTCCCAGTTCTTAGACTCTCAAGACATTTCTTTAAAGTGGAAATTTAAAAAGCCTACTTGAAACATGACTGTTTCCAAGAAAACACTTAGGCAGATATTTGGACCCACAGACCTTGATAGGATTTAAACATATGTCCTTCCCTGCTTCACAGACTTCCACGTTCAGTAAAATCTTAAAAAGATCCAGTTGGCAGGCAAAGGTTGAATATAGTTCCAATTTGGACCCTAAACTAACAAAGCAAACTGTAAAACAAAGAGATTTAATCTTGCCTTAAATGCAGATTTCAACAGAAGTGTGTCTACAACCACGATCAAATAACCCCCTAACACTTGTTTTGACCTAAATATCTCCAGGTGACAGGGCCTCTATTACAATGAGTGTTCCTATTATTTATAAGCACAAAAATGCTGCTCTGATCACATACCAAACTGTATCAATATTACAGGTTTGTTCCCTTTTGCTCTGTGGCTCAGATAAACACATGCTATAAATCATAGAGGTGCAGGGCTGGTAGAGGGCTTCTCCTTTTAAAGGCACAGATTAATCTTTAACCAAAAAAAAAAAAAAAAAGTTTTTGCCAACTCCAATGTCCCTCTTTTTCCTCTGCTCCTTTGTTGCTCCTTTATCTCCAGGCTCCTAAACTTAGGCACTGTGTCCTAGGACACTGCAGTACGAGCTAAGTACATCCACAGTTTTTGGGGGCAAAACCCTGTTTTGCCCCAAACAGGACAGTTTCTGGACCAGGAAATCATACAGATATATTTAAGCTATCCATTAGCATGGTAAGCCAAGCAGCTGGATATTAGTCACGACAGCAGAGAAAACCCACATGTAAAGAGCATTCAAACACCTCACATAGGCAGCTAGAAAGCCACAAGGCTGAACTTGGGAATCCCAGATTAAAATCTGCATTGTCCATAATTTACAGTTCTACTCCAACTTCCCTGTTTAGAGGTTTCAGAACAGCACAAATACTGCTCTCCTGGGGATTTATTTCAGGAAGGAATGGCATTAGACTTGATTGCTTTGGCAGTACAGTGACAAACACCATGCAGAGCTAATTTTATTATAGCAACCTGCCTTATTAATATTAAAATAAGGAAGCCAGCCAATGCATTTTTAACAGGATTTCTCCATTATTTATTTCACAAACTGCACAAAAAAATTACTTTTGCTATGAAATACTTAGTCTGGCATAAAGTAAACAAGGTAAAAAAAAAAAGGTCTTGCATATTATACTGTGACCTCAATTTCCAGGCCCATCTTTACAATCTAAGACTATTTACTGCTCTCCCAGTGGGTGAAAAATCCCTAAAACACCAGCCCAAGCTACAGGCTTTGCCTCGAGTATCACTGTGAATTTATCTCATCTATGCAGCAATGCAGGTACACACCTACACTCACTCTGAGATACAGAAGTGCTTATTTTTCAGTCCAGTTCATAAAGAGAGCAGCCAAGGCAACTGCCTGGAGACCTCAATGGCCTTCCCACGCTTGGAATGCTCCACAGCACTTTTGGAAGAGATCATTCCACAGCCACTTCCCAGAGAAGCATTTTGCTTGCCAACGGTTTGCTGCAATTAATGCTTCTCTTTGATTCCATTTCAGAGAAGGGATGTGCTGGGATCTGCTACAGGAAACGGTGCCACAGCCTTGCAGTACCAGTCACACGAGCAAATATCAATGCCCTCATCACCACGTTGAGTTTTTTCCCCATTACTGGTGACATCTGAGCTGGTCTGGTCAAACTGGGTGATGTGGACCTGCCAGAGCACCCCTGATCAGTGTCACTTAGGAAAATTGATTAAGCAGAAGACAGAATGAAACTCATTTCCACTTCCACCATAACTCACCCCAAAGGAGCTTTCTATCCTAAAAGCTCCAAGTACTGCTGTTAGAACTTTTCAGGATCCACTCATTGGCAAGACTAAGAAAAGCAAGCACAAGCCTGATCAAAGTGACAAGCATATATTTAAACGAGCACCCTCCAAGCCAGTTTCTGAACTATCACCCTGCCCACACTTCAGCAGAACCAGCTCTCCTGTGGTAAAAGATCCAGGAGAAACAAACAGATAAGCCCCACAACAAATACACATTCCAAGATACCACTCATCACCATCCCAGTTAAGGTAGCTCAGAAACTACCAAACCTACCCCACGCTCACTAATACAGCTCTGCCTTAGTCAGACCTAAACACGGTTTATTGTCCAAAAGCATATATGTAACAATTTTTGCAAGGCAGCCTAGAATTCAGTCTTTAATACACAAGTTTTGCCCTAAAC
Organism: Nicator chloris; assembly: GCA_013400495.1. Classification (NCBI taxonomy): domain Eukaryota; kingdom Metazoa; phylum Chordata; class Aves; order Passeriformes; family Pycnonotidae; genus Nicator; species Nicator chloris. The sequence continues at coordinate 134,449 of WAAE01003983.1, read as the reverse complement.
ATTCCATTCCAAGCTATTTCAAGTCAAATTATAAAAAAAAAAAAGGTGTCAGATCATTCCCAAAAAGTGTGAATAGGCTTGTGGTTAGACAATGCAGCAAGTGCATAAAAAACCCCCAACACTGCCAAAGTCCTCCTGGCAGAATTGTTCCGAGCAGACAAGTCAGAGTTATGAAATACAGTGAACTGAAAAAAGCCATCAAATATGAAAGTACTCAGAGGAAAAGAATAAGGGGTGGGAGAAAGGAGGGTGTGAAAAAGAATAAGGGGTGGGAGAAAGGGACTGTGAAAAGGATGGTGCTATATCAATTTTCAGTCACACTCCATACATCTGAGGAAACAACTTGCATGCAATGTGCTTAGAGAGAAATTAAAGATTAAGAAGTTTCAACTTCAACAGCAGAAATGAAGCTGTTCTTTTTAGTTTGAAATACAAAGCAATCCCACATTATCAGAAATCAGAGAGCAGGTGTACCAACAGTGGATGGAGATAAATCAAACAAGTACTTCACCATATAAATACTTTATCAAAGAACAACACAGGCACCAGTGTGTTTGCAGACAGGGGAGAAGGGAGCATTTTTTCCAGTACTTGCTCTACTTGAGGATTTTAGTGACTTGGTACAGAGTAGATCCTGCTCTGTTCATACACTTCGAATTACACAAACTCCAAAAACTGATTTAATGCAAAATTCCTTGCAGATCTGGCGATAAGCCATAAGCAGGACTGCAGAGGAAACACTCTGCTGTGCAGCTTCATCTAGACTTTCTATACTATTCCTACTGATACAGGAATATTTAAGGGTTATAAATCCTTACCTTACTAAATTCACTGTGCCCTGTGCAGGCAATGGAAAAGAAAAGGCTGTGCTGCCTGCATTGCTGTAAAACACGGCAATGGCAGGGCTGCCTCCCCCAGAGATGCTCTTTTCTGACTGTGAGCTGCCACCTGTCGGCCCAGGACAGACCCCAGTTCATCCCTCCAAGCTGTGGCTTTCCCAGGCATCTTCCAAACCCCTCCAAGCACCAGCTCTCTGCCTCCACATCTGGACAACCAGCAAACAACCTGCTGCTCATGCTACCCATGGAAAACCAAGCCTGCTGGAACATGGATAAGGTGTTTAACTCACAGACAGATGCACTAGGTCATCTCCCTGACACTAATCCTTGGGCAGAGCAACACAAAGCAACTTCCAGCTGAGCCCTCCAATGCACAGTGCCAGCCCACTGCTCACCTGCACTGACTTGCTCTGGGTCTAGACAGAAAATATTTACTCAGTTACCACTCAGATCTTAACCACACAGGCTGGTCTCACAAAGGTGGGTAGGAGCATATTTCTATCTTCACTGCAGGGCTCAGGAAAGGCAAGGCATACAAATCACATAAATCAAGGCAATAAAGGGCTTCTGCAGCTTTTACTGAGCGCTCGTTCCAAACCGCTCGTAATTCAGACAATGGTTTTGATGTGACATAACATATGTTAACTTCTGTAATTACACATCTTTAAACAGAACAGAATTTTTTTTTTTTAATTAAACACCATAGCCAGAAATAACAGTATCAGACATGCTTTCTTAATTAATACAGCCATATATCTATCTGCAGGAGGGGAAATGTGAAAAGGAACAATCTGAACAGATGAACGCGAAAGGGACAGCACTATTTCATTAATAGCACCATAAACAATACCAATTGGATTTCCTCCTAGACAAGGCAGGATACAAATTAGATTCATGCAGGGAAAGATAGATGGTGTAAAAACCCATTCCCACATGGTGCACATACCAATTAAATCTCCAGATATTTGCATAGAAGAGTAAGTTTTCCCCAAACATAAGTGCTTACAACATGGAAGTTATGCTCATAATGCATTAAGCAATTAAAATAAGAAAGTGAAGTCCTGTGTTTCCGCAAGGCCTTTTAGTTTTTAAAATCCTCTGCCTTTTGTAAGAATTACTACTCACAACAGCACTCCCAAGAGCTTACTCTTGGCAAAGCGTGAAAAAGAGAAGGTGCTGAGGGAAGACAGAAAATGTGAACACAGCTCTTACCCAAGCCTGCCTTGTTCAAACAAGCCTCTCTGGCAGTAGCCACAGGCCTGAGGCACTAGAGCATGTCAGTCTTTTATCCCATCTCTCCCCACTCATCTGGGAGGTTATTTAAGAGCTCTGCAATAAGCAAAAGCACTGTGCCTTTAAAAGAGCTCGGCAGCACTGCCTAATCTTTGGAGCTGCAAGGTTTTAAAAGAACATTCAAATCCCAGTGCTCACTGCATTATATATTCAGAGAAAACATGGAAACTAAATATCCTAAGACCAACACGTGACAGCGTAGACCTTAACTGGAAGAGCTCATGAAATGCCACACACAGAATGCATTGCACTGCTGTTTTTTCCCCTGCCTGTAGCTGTAGTTCCCCTTGCCCACGGCCATTTGCTCCACTGTGGCAAGAGGGCTGGAGACAGAAAGATGCAGCTCCCTGCAGCAACAGCACACCTGGAGCTGGAGGAACACAGGGGAACAGCACCTGCCCTCCAGGAGAGAGGAGGCAGAGCTCTGCCGTGGGTAGGAGCCTGCCATGCCCCTCTCCACACATTCCTTAAGGAAAAGTCCTCCTGAGGGAAAAGTGCTTTATTTCAGAGGAGTTAAACCCAGGTGGCTTAGAGTGAGACACCAAAAACAGATGTTCATTTTTAACTCAAAAGGCTGTGAGGATAATCAGAAGGTACCAAAGGTACTGACTGCTCCCTGGCACTGGGGGGCAGGAGAGGCACTGAAACATCTCAACATCCCTCGCTTCCCCAACAGCCAAGGAAGGAGCTCCCTGTGCTGGATTCCAGCAGAGGACCAGTATGACCGTGGTAAACCCTCCTACTGGCACGCCAGTCCTCGTCATCTTCTCACACAGCTCAAGTGCCTGTTGCTGAACCCCATCCAGAACACGTCAGCTGTAATGTCAAGTTCAAGAAATTCTGCAATTCAGACATCAGCAGAGACACAGCAGATTCAATAAATTATGAGCCATTCTGATCAGTTCAGACTTGTCTTTTAGAGTGTTTTACTTTGACATGCTGTCTGGAAAAAAAAAAAAACACACTTCTTAATTGTGCATTCACTGTGTCAAGCAAAGACAAATGTTGGTAACTGCACATCTTCCAGTGTAGCACAGGAAGAAGGTACCATGACAAGTTCAAAGTGTGCTACAACAGACTTGTCAGTTACTCTGAGGTGAGGAAAATTCCGCAGGAGAAACTTCAGGGATCCTGCGCCCTCTGCTCAGGTTTCACAGATGGCTTTTAAAAACAGAGCGTTCCTTACTGAATCCAGCAACAGTAACAGCAGGAAAAGGGCAAAAACATAAATGGTGAGAGTTACTAGGAAGACAGGAGGACAAAGAGAATAGAAGTGTAAGCTGAGGGAATAAGGGAGGAAAACCAAAAAATGAAAGCTGACAGACTAATATAGCCCATAAAGATCTGGAAAGTAATTATGCTTCTGAGTCAGAATCAATAAGGTTAATAAAATTCCCTCCTCTGCCCTCACTGGAATTGATGAAGACATGGAAAAAAAAATGCAGAAAACTACTTTTCACTGAAACTAGTGCCCAAGGTTTCCTGGTTTTCTGCTGGGGGGAACATCAAGCTTGTCTGCTTCTTTCACATTTTCCTCTAAGAACATGGTTTATGGAACAGCAGTGACTGTCAAGTTTTCTGTAACAGAAAGGCATTTCAACACGATTAGACCAAGCATAAGCCTTACACTATACTGGAAATAGCCAGTGAGCCAAACTAGACCATGACAAACAAAATACTAATCAAATTGCAAACCTAAGGGTCAGAAGGCATGTTTGTCTTCATTTCTGCCCACCAGAAGTAATTAAACTGAGTTCACTTTGGCATGCTAGAGACACATGCATGAATTCCAAGCACAAGAGTCATAATAGCTCTATTTGTTGATTACTACAAATTCACAAAAGGGGAGGGGCATCCAATTTCACTCAGAGGGCCAGAAGCAGACAGAGGGAATTAGTGGAAACAAGAACCAGTGTTTGTACAACATCTCCTGATGATCATGAGGGATATAACATCACTACGCTCATTTAAAAAGCTCAGCAGCCTCCACGCATAATTAAATTACAGGGCACACAGATTAATTTCAGCTGTAGAAAGAAAAGCAGTACAGACAGTATTCCTCCCTGGAAACAAAGAATACGTGCTCACAGAGTACTGCTATTACCTGCCCAAACCATCACAGATTTGGAGAAAGCTGGGATGGTATCACTGACATTTAAAAAGCGAGGTAAATATGAATTAGTCAAATACTGAATGTGCTAAAAAGGCAAGTTTATATCAATTACACACTTCTGCTCAGAGAGAATGAGAACTCCCCAGGTGTGCCTCACAAGTTCAGTGAAGGAGACAGTTTCAGCTAGAGGTTTTCAGCTCTGTCTCGTACACCAGGATTTGTTATGTGTGAATAGGAATCAATAAATGGGACTTGAGAATAACTGCCTATACACGATCACCACAGCAAGAGAAGATGTTGAAACAGCCATCACAACAGTGCATATCTGACATGGAAATCCACAAGGGCTGTCAGAGGCCTTTGAAAACCATGTCCGTCAGTTACTAGCCCAGTGCTTTAATGCAATTAACAGGCAAGAATTCCCAAGCAGACACTTCAGTACATCCATGTGAGCCTCCAATTCAGATTGTACTTAAGTCTCTATAGATCTAACAGAGTCAGAGTTAGTGATTACTTCTTCTAAAGAGTTGGCTCATGGGAGGTTTGAACTTTCACTTACTGCCGCTGGAGTCACCAACCTGCTGACAGATGAGCGCAGTAAATTCAGAGAGCCTGAACTGCTGCAGCCCAGCTCTAAAGTTTATCATGGATTATGGATCCCCTCCTCCTTCTCCTGCTACTCCTGCACAGCAACACAGTTTGCTCCTTTAACTGTTTCCCCTCCCAGTTTATAAACTTCACATGCTAGAAGAGAGCAGGGCTAGGGAAAGATCCTTCAGCCCTGCTCACTGGGGCAACCTGCCACAGGCACCAGGATGCTGGCTCAGGAGAGAATGCAGCACTGCCCTGCCACAAAACAGGAGCTGGAGGTGCCTTGAAAGAATCTCTTACCTAACACACAAAGGCAGTCAAGCCCCAGAACCACCCCAAGCTACCAGCCGTGCCTGTCCTTACCACAAGTGAGTTCTGACTACATTAGCACTACCGCTTACCACCTCTTTCATTGTCTTTGAGTTTAGCATTTCAGGAATCACTTAACTTTTGATTCTGAAGATGTAAGTGCATGTAAAAGTCAGCTTGTGGAAGCTTTTCCCAGCTCAGGATCAAAACATTTAGAATTCCACACAGAGCTTGAGCTCCTTGTCCATCATGTGTCATGAATACCCTTGTACCTCTAAAAATCCTTTAGAGCTGATGGAAGTGTTCAATTTCCAGGGAAAGAGAATCAGGCTGCTAAGGAATTGCAAAAGAGAAAAAGGCCAGAGTGTGATAGTCTGAAATGAAATTAATTAATTGGCCCTTGATATGTTGGGTATTTGGCACATTATCAGCAACTCAGCAGGCTTTGTTTTAAACGTAGGCTGAAAGAATAGTCAGAACATGACTGCACACTTAATTTAGGGATTAGCTCCATTCTCTCTTCTCACACAACAAACCCTGTTCAACTTCGTGGATTCCAGACAAAATTTTAAAAGCAAACCACAGGAATTTCAGTTTGAACTAGAGCTATGCCTACAGTTATTGAGACTCCTTTCCTTTTAACTGAAGACAAAGGGTAAGGATTCTCTCCAAATTTATTCCCACTGGTAGACCAAGAGATGTACTTTTCCAGCAAGCATTGATTTTCACACTTTCCTCATTCTGGCAGAGATCTCAGCCACGCACAGAACCAAATGTATTCCATGGATTTTTGTTTTAGTCTTTCCCGAGTGAAGGTTTTTTCCTCTTCTTTTACCTTTTTCCTTCACTTTAGTGAAATAGAAGAGAGTTAAGACTGCAGACTACACCTCTGGTGTGTTAACTTACATGATGTCAGGATGCAAAGTGACAACCTCACCTTCCCCTCCTCTCTTACTGAGATTTTGGGGTTTTATTGCTGAACACTGGCTGATGATGGCTTTGTCACATGGTTATCTCACAAAAACAACAACAGCCAGCAAATAACAATATCTAACAACAACAAAACCTAACACTTTTAGGAAACAAACAAACAACAGGCTTTCATGAGTGGTTTACAAGGAGCTGATTCACTGACCAGAATGAGGTGTGTGATCCACCCATCTCCTCCTCACCCTCCACTGCCTCCTTGCATCCTTGCCAGTGCATTCCTAGATCTTCACTTGGTTGGCTCCTAAAGGCTGAATTTATTGGTTCTGCAATGCCTAGTTGATCAAATAAAAGACAAGACCTCTCCCTCAAAACTCCATTTGTTTTAACTTGGTTGTGATGGGGAAATCACAAAATCCACTAGTTATGCTGTAACTACATTCTTTTTTTTTCCTTGTAAATATCTATTTCTATTGAGGCATGAAAACTGCTGGATGAACACCACACAAGAAATGTTTCCATTAATACAATAAGCTTTACATACACAAGCTAACTCCAACTTCCAGTCTATACAATTTTTGTCTCGTCTATTACAAAAAAAAAAAAATTCAGACTCTTAAGCCTTTCCAAACACTGTTCTGGACAGTTATTGAGTAAAAACATTTAATATGCATTCCATGCTTTTTGAGAAACATGAGTACAGCAGGTGAGAATTGCAGTGAAAGACACACCAGTATGTGTGGCCGTAAGAGATATCATTGTATTACCATAGTTCTTTCATCTCTTTTTGGGGAATACAAAACTTAAAGCCTTCAGAGAAAATAACACAGGTGCTGCCCCATTCCCTGAATTCATGTCACATTTCACTTGTCACTCTTTTGTAACAGAAATTAAGGACACAAAAAAAAAAAAACCCTGCTACCACAGATGAAAAACAATAAAAAGGTAAAAGAGAAGTTTAAAGTAAAAAGTTCTCCAGCAGTGTGTTTTTTCTGAAATCTCAAGGCATCCTTCACATAAGTGGATGGCACTGCCACTCACAACTCAGCCTCTTGTGCTTCCTCTTCTCTGCAGTAAATAATTGTAGTGCAGCAAGAGCGGTCCCTTTCCTCAAAATACTTCTTGTAATGTTGTTACAAAGAGGATTCTTTCCTTTGAACCGTTTTCCATTTGTATAAGTGTGTTCCTTCTGAAGACACTGATTTTATATTGCAGCTTTCCAAACTTTCACTTTCCTGCTCTGCTGCCCCCTAAAAAGGCTCTAGATAACCAGGGGAAAAACATATGTGTTCATGAAAGGCCACAGACCTTAGACACCAGAAGATTATCAGCAGCTAGGGTTTCTGACCTACAATGACCTTTGCCAAAAACTAAGAAATTCTGTGAGCCTGTCATTTTGAAGCAGACTGAGCAGTAATTAGTGTCTGACTAGATGATGGTTACTACAGAACAGACTTTATAAGTGCTAACAGCTTTTATAAATGGAAAAAACAACATACTCCACTGTGTTCTCAAAGAAGTTATAAGGCCATTAGATACCTCAAGAGCAGGAGCTGCCATTTGAGACCTTGTTGTTTGCAAAAAGCATTACTTGCCTTACCCTTACCTGCTCTACCCAACAGTGCCAACACACCCAGCATTCATTGCTAACCTCTTTGCCTGCCCTGCAGAACCCCTCAGGGTTCAGTCTGGGAGCCCAAAACCCAGGAGCAGAGAGACTGAAGAGATTCACTTCCTTGCACTCCTCCACAGTGGTCTCACCTATACTGGAAACAGCAATCAGGGAATTCAGGCAGGGGTGGGAGCTTGAAAAAGAGAAAGAACCCAGATGACCTGCAGAAGGAAAGCTTAGAGAAGGGAAAGAAAACAGATGCTGGCCTTTTTTCAAGCTGAAGTCACTCATCTGCCAAGGCCCCAGGGCATCACCCGTCACTGGTGTAACACAGCTGCTCTTACGGCTGACTGTGGCCAGGGTAGGCTGAAGGACACAACCATGCTCACCGTGCACACAGAGGTCTCGTCCCCAGTCCGGACTCTGTTCCGAGCCAGCAGCAGCTCCAGGAGGCCCAGGCTGGGCAGCAGCCAGGAGAAGGCCAGCAGCAGCTCCCGGCTGCCCGCAGAGCCGTCGGCGGGGAGCTGCTGCAGCCGCGGCCGGCCGTAGCCGTGGTACCACAGCGCCGACTTCACAAACCTCACCTGGGCACCTGAAAGAACACAACAACTGAGAGAAACACCCTGCAGCAAGGCACTCGGCCATTCAGCTCCAGAGCTGCGGCCTCCCGAGGGCAGGATTTTTAATCCCGCCATTCAGCTCCAGAGCTGCGGCCTCCCGAGGGCAGGACTTTTAATCCAGCCTCAGGACGACAGTGGGGACTTAGTCTGTATTAACAACTGGTGAAGGACAGGAGGGACAGGGTAAAAGCCTTCTTTATCCTGCCCCATTATGATTACAGGAACTACTGCTCAGGGGAAAGAAGAAATTCAAAGTTGGGATCAAGACTGCTAATTGCCTCTTGGAAATTAACGAAGGAAACGAAGGGAACTAGCCACTCCCACTACAATGGGACTCCAATTCACCTATTCCTTTTTTATGAGTCACCAAGCATGCTATGAATTAGTAAACACTCTGAATCACTTCACTCCTGAATTAAACTGGAATTTAGAGATAGGAGTTTCACAGTCTGTTGCAAATGTCTGAACACCAGAGAGCAGAGATAATGCAGCACAGCACATGGGCTATTAAATTCTCAGAAATGCTGATCCCTTTTTCTTCACACCAGCAAATGTTACCTGACAGCTACAAGACAGGCACTGCAGGACTGTAAAATACTGAGGAAACATACAGAAAGTTATTAGTAAAAAAGGTTCTGCCCAGTAAGCCTTGGCACTGTACTAAGTCAAAAACAGAATAAAGAACATAATTAGGGAGTCAAAGAAAATAACACATACTGGCTAAGAACCAACAGTCGCAAAAGGAAGACCTGCTCAAAAAGTTTCTGGAGTTCTCCAAGGGCAACAAGAAGCAAGTGATTAAGGAAGATTCAACCAATGCAAGACATTTAGACTTCCCACTGGGATTCAGCTTGCACAAAGAAACCAAGAAACTGCAGTGGAGGGAGAGGAAAAGCCCTTGAATCAATGACAAGTACCCAGCAGACAAGAACTAGAGGGCAGGAACAAATAGTGCTTCCACGTGAGGGCTCTGTGCTAAACAGCTGCTACTCAAACAACTTAAAATGACACTTAGATAATGTGACAGTGACAGAAAACTTGGTGCTGATGTGATATTAGTAGTAAAGAATGCAGGCAGATCATGAAGGACTGCAGAACCTTGAGCCCAAGCTTTAAAAAGACAGATTTAAAAGTATTTTTAGAAAAAATGAAAAATTATGTGCACAAAGAAAGAAATGTTCCCAACTTTACTGACTTACAACATACGACTGGGCCTGGAACTGCTCAGTGGGCTCAGGAACACAATCTCAGATGATAAGGTTTTTAATGACAGTATCACAATTGGTTCTGACAGGCATCCAAAGGCAAAGTCAGTGTGAAAAACCTAGCAAGGACACTAAACAGAACACAAATACCCACCACGACCCTTATTTCTTCTCTCCTGTACAGGCTACAGAAGATTGGGAAAGAAATAAAGAGAAAGGACAAGTACTACCACAAGTACAGAACAGCTGCATTGTAAGAAGCGATGAAGTATGCCAAGAAGATGAGCAAGAATGGATATGACAAAACTCTTCAAAATCTTGAGTGCTGTGCAATGGGTGAAGAGTGGATGATTTGTTTGCACAACACTCAACACAACAACTGTGAGCCACCAAAGCTAGCAAACGTGAGTCAAAACACCATAAAAGAGATGCTCTTCACACACATAGCAAAATTCTGAAATCCCTCACTGTGGGACACTATGGACTTTTAAGAGTCACTCAGGCTCAAGGAGGAACTGGATTTAGAGAACACAGTTCTGTTCATGGAAGCAGTTCATGGAAACTTACAAAACACAAACATATCCTCTCTGGATTGAAAAATCTGAGATGTAAACTGCTAGAGGCTGAAGGAATATTTCCCCATGCCTTTAAAGCATGCTTCTAGATTTGCTCTTTTCTTTCCCTTGGGCATTCACTTTGACAGCTGTCACAGCTGGGTGGAGCTAGAGGAATCTACAGTTTCATACAGTTTAGGCATTCTTACAAAGCAGAAGACCTTGATCACTCCATTTGCTCTTTCCACAGAACCTGTGAATGAAACAAGCAGCTTCCCTTGCCCATGTCAGGGTGGCAGAAATGCCTATGGCTTGCTAAAAATCTTGCTGCAGATGTGCACCCCAATCCCTCAAGCACAAGAGGAGCATGGAGACATTACAGATTTTATTTTGATCACTCCTGAACATTCTTTCATGAGCAGGGTTTTCATGTCATCCTTTTCTTTTCTGTGTGCATTTGTCAAGAAAGGAACTGCCATACCAGGTAAAGGCAGAAATACTCCAAAAGGAAGGATGATCAGTACATGCTTTCCTCCTTTTTCAAAGCAAATAAGCATCACATGCTGCCATCTGCAGTTCAAGGAGCTGCTCAAAAAATCACATATCAAAGTGGAGAAATGGAGAGCAAGTCAGGTGTTTGGTTTTTTTCTTTTATCACCATATCCCTGCTCTGATATATCACTCAGGCCAGATCCGCCAAGGCAATTCATCACCTGAATTTCTGTGTTGTTCTGGTCCTTTATCTCCCCCTCTTTCATGTCTCCCTCTGCAAGACACTGCCCTCACAGGAGAGGGTACAGCTGGTGTACCAGACAGGAACTGGGAGTGAGCAGTCAAGGCATGGATCTGGAACTGGGGGGTCAAAGAGCCTTCCTGTGACCTTTGGGAAGTCCCTCAGTTTTCTTCATCTCCAGAGTGCTCAAGTTAAAAGGCCAAAGTATAAATAACAGTAAAGGTTATGCTCAGGACCAAGATGGATTCTTCTGTAACATGGAACCAAGAAAGAGGAAAAAACATCACTCAGATAGAAGATAACACCAGACACCGCTTTGACATCTTCTTATGGTATTAGGATTAGGAAATTTTTACAGAAAGACCTTCACAAGGCTTCCAACTAACCCCCTTTCCCACAGATATTATTTATAAAAGTATATTCAACAAACAAAACCAAACTGGGGATGAATCTCAGGGTTCAGCTCACTTAAAACTATACTCAAGCTGTGCTCTTCCACTGTGAGTCCTGACAAATATTTTCAGTGATGTACAAGATGATATTCAAATAAGGGCCATGCACTAGCCTAGCAGGCTAAAATGGAAAGAAACTACAAGTACAAGCACAGACACAGATATATTAAGCACTGACAAGAAACACCTGCATAGGTAGTGGTATTATAGGAAACTACTGCTTCAGAACAACATGTTCTGCCACATTTGTCAAACAAACAAAAATCTATTGCAGCTCCAGACCTCTTTCCCATGCTATAAAAACGGAACAGCAATCCAGAAAAGAAATGTTTCCTCCAACTATGCAAATGCATGTTGCACTGCTACCTAGGTAGGGCTGTCAGGTTGTTAACCAAGTTCATCAGCCTCTGGGAAGCACAAGCAGCATGACACCAATAATCATGATTTCATCAGCAAGGTTATGTCCAGAGTATGCACACAGCTTACTCTGACTCTCCGCTGTCCAGTGATCCACTGCTGTGACACGCTCAATTTTACAGTGAGATTATACCAAAATTTACAGTTAAGTGCTTTTCACTGTGTGAAGAAAAAAATCTTACAAAACAAGAAACCAGGAGCCAGTTGCAGAATTTTATAGCCACTGATTGGCAGGCTTCAGTGCGATTCCTGAACCAGCCAAAGATCAGTGTTTCCTTTTGAAAAATAAAGGATGCAAGATCGCTGGAGAATGGCTTCTCTTTTCCAGAAAGCTGTTTCTATGCACACAGTAACCCCTACACCAAAGGAGTCTTCACAGCCTTCCTCTGGGATCTAGCAACTGCTGCTCTCCTTGTTTTAACCAAGGTAATTAAGAGCTTGTACAAAAAGAGCAAAGAAAAGGAAAGCTTGATCTGCGGACTAAGGCACTAGACTTGGATTAAAGGAATCTGTTTCAATTCTCTGTTGTGTAACAGGATCCTACACAAACCTGAGAAAGTTATTTAGTGCCTATGCCCAAGGCTTATTTCATTTGCATTAAATACACAAGAGACCAGAGCTGGGGCAGAGAAGAAAAGCAGTAAAATATTGATTGTGTTCACAGCAGACAACTCATTCACTTGCCAAGAAAAAGTAATTAGTGTCATTTGAAGAACAGTACAGCTCTCCAGCCTGAATTTCAGCTTTAATCACCAAGTTGTGACTAAAAAGGTTTCTCAGAAATCAGATGAGCAGTTTTCAGCAGAACCACATATTGCTACCTCACAATATACCAGTGGAGGTTGTGTTTGCTCTCTCTAGAGCTAAGAATCTGCCACATGCACTTGGAAATCCTGTCCCCAAATGCTGCAGGCAATTAGTAAGGGAGCAGCCAGGATCCAATAAGGTTGTACACGTGCAGGATCACATCCTCAGTGCTGTGGGAGACAGTCAATAAATAGACTTGCCATACGCAGCAGATTGTGGATGAGTGGAAAAATAAAAACAGCCAAATGAAAAATAGCAGTCCTGCAAGTAACAGGACTTCCTGCTGAGCTACCAGCAAAACTATGCTGGTTTTGCTCTGCATTCCACAATACTTAACTCTTCTCAATTCCATTTGCAGAGTCACCAGACTCACAGCTAATCAGGGGTTTATACAGTGTTGTTTAGGGTGTTTTGCTTTCAAGGGCAAAAGTGTGTATTAAGTGGATTTGGCATGAGGAGACCTTGATTCATCACAATGCAATTCTCATACAATGAAAAGGCTCTAGATAGACATGTTTCAAGAGAGAAGATGGGGAGTACTGTTGTACTTGGAATAACATACATTTAAGAAGGAAATAGTCTTCTGCTGTTTTGAAAAGTCAATCTGCATTCAGCTCCTCTCTGGAGCAGTGGCCCTGTCCACAAAGATATTATTCACAGTTCCCTTTAAAATAATCACACACAGTCTATTTCTTGTTTTGTCTTGAACTACAATCCAAAACACTGCCTTTATGGTTCTCAGGTTGCAATTCCTGGCTCTGACACAGGACTGGATAGAAAAGTACCAACAGAATCATGCGAATGGGAATGGGAAAAGAAGGAACCAAAAGAAAACCAAATCTACTTCTGTCTTTGCAGATACTGAGAATGCATAACATCATTGCAGAGATTTACCTGCAATAAAATGTCACAGGGATGCAAGAGCCTGTGGAAACATCCCAGTTTCCAGGACAAAGCACATCAAAAGTAGCAAACCTGCCTCACAGGTTTGCTCATCAGTAAACCTGATGCCCAGTACGTTGGTGGCACAGGTGTTCAGAACAGAGCACTCACGACAGGGAGCAAGGAGCCAAAGGTGCTACAAAACCAGTCCTAGTCCTTCCCCAGGACAGATGGAAACCACAGTCAGCCAGAATGATGTTACCTATGGCATCAGACTCCGTCCACTTGCCCCTGTGGATCTGCTTCAGAAGCCCATACAGCAACCTCCAGAAGTCCAGGCTCTGCAAAAGAGAGGGGTGGAAGGGGAGATCAGCACGGAAAATATCTGCCATATTACTTAGTCTTAATTAGGCAATTAAGCCCATGCCTGAACATCATACATGGAACAGCACACCTGCTGATCCAGCCAACACAGTCTGATCAGGCAGGTTCATGTATTACCTGCCTCATGAACACAGAACCTACGGAAAGGAGCACCCAGAAAGAAAAGGGCTAATGCTGGCTGTACAGCAATACCCAGCACTTCTACTGTGAGACCCATGTGAAGAGGAGGATTCCAAAATCTGCTCTGATACAACCTCACATGGCACAGGTCAGCGGTAGTCAAACAAGCACTTGAACACACCGGTAAGATCTGACCGTGACAGTGTCAGAAACTCACAAACAAGAGGCACCACAGAATGAGCTGGAACTGGGAATCATTTCTTGGCCGCACAAGGACAGCATGCTGACAAACTCAAATAGTGATTCTTATGGCTGGAATTTCAGTCAACACTCGTAAAATCCTTAAAATAGCCGAGGAAGCGAGGCACCCTGTGTGCGAGCTGGAAGCCTCGGAGGCAAAGCAGCAAGACCCAAGCTGGGGGTACGGTAAAGGGCAGCAAACCCCAGGTCACACGGAGAAGGTGTCGCAGTCCAGGGTGAAATACCAAGCCTTAAGTTACAACCACAGAAAGACACAGCCCTTCCCAGAGGAGCGAGTTTGCTGAGAGGTCCGTAGCACGTGTCACCCGGGCGCACACCGAGCTGGGACCACACCGAGCTGGGACCACACGGAACAGGGACCACACCGAGCTCGGACCACGCCGAACGGCGACCACACCGAGCTGGGTCCACACGGCAGCCCCGCACGCCGTGCCTGCCCAAGGCTCAGTGCCCGTCGCGCTGCCATCCAGACCCTATCCCCGGACCCAGCCACACTCGGGTGTCCTGGTGGTCCCCGCTGCCCTGTGCCTGTGCCCCGCAGCGTCTCCAGGCGAAGCGGCCGGCGCTCACCGCCTGCGGCCGGTCGAACCTGGCGAGGCGCAGGGTGTCGGGGGCGGGCCGGGCGCGGGGCGGCAGGGCCCGGCACAGCGCCCCGACGGCGGCGGGCAGCGCCGGGCCCCGCTCCCGCTGCTGCTCCCGCTGCTGCTCCCGCTGCCGCCCGCGCATCGCGCCGCTCCCGCCGCTCAGGGAGCGCCCTTCCGGCCCGCCCGCGGCAGCGCCCCCTGGCCGCGGGGAGGACACACTGCGGGCGCGCCAGCTCTGCGGGTCGTCCTGCATGTCCCTGGACGTCTCTGCATGTCCCTGGACGTCTCCGCATCGCCCTGCATCTCTCTGCATCGCCCTGCGTGTTCCTGCATCCCCCTGGATGTCCCTGCATGCCTCTGCATCTCCCTGGATGTCTCTGCATCCCCCTGTCACCCTGGGTCTTCCTGCATCTCCCTGGATGTCCCTGGGTGTCCCTGCATTTCCCGGACCACCGACGGTCCCGACGCTTATTTCGCCTCCGGGCGTGGCTTGGGGCACAGAACACTGCTGGCCTCCCTTGGGCAGTGACCCGCACATGTCACCTCCCTGAGCCATGGACGCGCCTTCTGCCCCGGCAAAAAACACGCGGGGAAGCCCTGTGAGCTTCCCCTTCCCTTCCTGGTGGACAGAGCTGTTGCAAAACCAAGCTTCGGCTCTTGCAAAAACACAGCTCGGCTGCAGTCAGAACAGCTCCTCGGACGACGGGAGAGCAGGGTTTGGCAGCAGCAGGTCTGCGGATGTTCCTGCCTGCCTCTTGCTCAGCGGGGCGGCATGCGGTCAGCTCGGGTCCCCAGGCATATCACCCCCGAAATGAAGCAATCCCAGGGATTAATCCTTGAGGGGGCCGTGGGGCAGGAGAAAGGGAGCTGCTGTTTGGGAGAAGCCTGAGTTCCTGAGAGAAGTCGACCCATGACCAGGATTTACGGAACCAAAACCCGGCACAGAGATGGATTCCTGCTGTGGGTTTAGAGAGGGAGCACAGCTGGTCTGTGCCAGGGACACGGATCTGCTCCGCCAGCGCTGCGGGGATCCTGCCTGTGCCTGGACATGAGACCTGCTGGAAGCCCCCACTGATGGTTTCTTGGCCAGTTCCCCAGTTCATAGCCCATTTAATGTGCTCACTGTGGATCTAGCATGATGCCTTTACTTTTTTTTCCACCAGTATCTGAACAATATGAAACAACATGTGAAATTCCTTCCCGCTATGGAACAGGCTCTTGCAGCCAAACGTCTGCTCGCAATGAGGAGAGAAATCGCAGTGGTCCAAAGAGACCTCCAGCCAACCTGAACTGTGTCTGCACTCTGGTTGCTCCTCTTCTGCCTCCCACCCCTGTGCTGGGGAGCACAGCCCTTTCCAGTGCTAAGAGCTGCTTTAGAGTTCTCCCAGTCCTGTGGATCCTGGCTCCTGCTCCAGCCAGCCCTGAAAGGACCCCTGGGTGTGAGTTATCCAGGCTTAAGGATTTTTAAAATATCTTCTCTAGCAGCTGTTGTCTCACATCCTCCTTTCCTAATGGCCTGGAAAGCATTTTCCTTATCCCTCGTCCAGTTCTAGCTCGTCAATCTGTATCCACTTCTTTGCTCTCCTTCCTAACGGGCTTGGCATTTCTACATGGTTCCTTGTCTTTGGTTTCCAACAGCCCATAAAGTACTTTTTTATTGCTCAGAGCCTTATCAAACCAGGACAATCCTCTGCTGTCTTTGGCATCCTTCTTGACTTTCCATGCCTTGCTGCTATCGGGCTCTATCTGGTCCCTCCATGACACATCACTTGTCTATTTTCCCGTCCCTGCTGCAGTCTCCAGGCAGGAGGACCTTCAGCTGTAGCCAATTTCCTGTGTTTTTTTGACCACTCCATAAACCCAGCTCAAAGCTATCCCTGTCCCCACACACATTCCTCTGTCTAGGCCTTTCCTCCCCAGGGCAGCTGCTGAGACAAGGACTCTCCTGCATCGCCCAGTGCACGCACTGTGAGTGGTTCTGTCCATCACCCCTCCTCTGAGCTCCTGTCCCCCAGCCAACACATCAACCCCCAGGCCAGCGAATGTCACCGCTCAGCAGCTGGGATTCACACCATCCCAGCACACCGAGAGCCCCTGTGCCACCTCTGCATCCCGCTGGCCAAACCAGCCCCGTGGCAGCCGAGCACAGGGCTGGCTGCCCTGCTGGCCAGCGTCCTCTGGTGCCTTGCCCCGTGGCTCCCGTGGCACGCAGCCCCGTGGGCGCAGCTGACACAGGACGCCTGGCGCTTGTGCAGGGCTGGCATTCGGCCAGGGGTGAGTTGGAGGCCAGGCAGATCACCCCAGGCTCTCTGGTGTGGCACAGCAGAGCGGGTGCTCGGTGCCAGCCTGGGACGCCCCACTTACCTGCTCTGCCGGCTGCCTGGGCGGGCTTCGCAGGGTGGGAGAAGCCGATGGGAAGGCAATGGTTTCCTGCTGCAGAGATGGACTGTGAGCTATGCACAGATGAAGGCGGCAACGGTGTGACAGCCCCCAGCGTGCTGTCCCAGCAGGGGTGGCGATGGCACCCCACTGGCAGCCGAGCCCTGCTGCACCCAGGCCACCCTCAGCTCCCCTCTCCCAAGCAATAGCATCCTGGCAGATGGAAACCAGCAGTGGCTGGCTGACATCATCACACAAGCCTGATGTCATGGTGGAGATTGGAAGCCTCCAGGACTCTCTCTATAGAAAGGAAGCAGGACAGACCTGGCTTATCAGCTGGTCCCCTGACTCCCAGGCACTGAGGCAGATTTGGGGTGAGCATGGCAGCAGAGACCACAAAGGGAAGGGAAAGTCCAGGCAAGTCCTGAGGGGCCAGGGATGCTTTAGCTGGGAGAGGCCACTGGACTTTGCCCTCTCTGGGCTCCCGGGCCCATGTGGTGCCACACAGCCACCCGTTTTTGGCACAATGTGTCAGCTGCGGTCATTTCCGTGCTGGGTGACTCAGTGGGGCCAAGGGTGCCTGTTTGCAGCCGTGCCATGGCAACTCGCCACACACACGGCCCTGCTGCGTGTGCAGGGTTGCCAGAGATGATGACGGCAGCCCTGTCCCATTGCCTCATGCTGATTGTATGCAACAGCAGCCATCCCTGCCCGCTCTGGTGGCAGCACAGCTTCCTGATGTCACCTCAGACCTTCTCTGCCAAGGGGAAGGTGTGAGATCTCCTCCTGCAAAAACAACTCCTTTGGTCTTTTGGATTTTTTTCTTAATGCTTTTATCCCCGTGAAGGCGTGGGTGGGAGCCAGCCTGTCTCCTGGCCAGGCCCCCAGGCCAGGCATCAGCACTTCCCACGCTCCACCGCCAGCTCGGGTGGCTGGAGTTCTGCTCTTCTCTCCCTACCCTCTCCTTCCTGCAGTGTGGCATCTGCTGAGCAGCCATCAGAGCAGAGCACAGCTTCCCCTCCTGGCAGCTCAAGGGAGGCCTTGGATGGCTGGAGCATTTCACACCCTGAGCAGTCAAGCAGGCTGCACCACTTTCCACTGCAAACATTTCCAGCTCCTTCCCCAGCCCTCCTGGCCCTCTCATACACGCTTGCTCTTCCCTCACTGGGACATCAGGTTAGGCAGACTGGAAAAAGGCATGACCTGGCAGCATGGCCGTGATGCTGGCAGAAAGGAGCCAAGCAAGCACAGGGCTGTGGACATGGATTGCCTGCATAGGTGGGCTGTAGCAATGCTGCCATGACTCCACAAAGGCTCTAGTGCAGGTTTTCCTGGACACAAGCAGTTAGTCAGCAGCAGACCTGTGTGGGCTGTAGCGCCAAAAGTCAAGATCAGCTCCCCAATTGGATGCTTAAGAAAGGTGTTGGCGTTTCAGGCCCTCTGATGCAGGGCTTTCAGCATGATAAGTGAATTGGGAAGAATTAGAAAAGAGGTCTGAGGTCTCAGCAACTCTCTTCTCGGGAGTTTCACCCTTATTACTTTAATAGCCAAGTTCCTCTGCACAGAGGGGAAACTCCCTCTGACCTCCTCCCCCAGGGCCTTTAACACAAAACTCACCAAAAGAAGACAGAGGCTTCAGTGGGAAGTCCTTGCACCCTTCCCTCTTGGAAACTCTCGCTGTTTCACTGAAAATAACACAAGAGGTATGAAAGTAAAATTCAGCTCTAGGTGCCTGGTGTCAACTTTTCTGCTTCTGCTCCTTGCTTGGGCAAGCCCCAGGACCTGGCAAACACCCCCAGAGCTTTCTGCACCCAGCTGCTCTCCAGCACTGGATCACCAGCAAGAGGAGGGGGTGAGAGTAGAGCAGCCTGTGCCCTCCTCTCCTTGCTCCCTAGCTAGACCTCAGTTTCCAGTACCTCAGTTCATGGTCCCATTTGCTTCTCATTACACCCCTGGCTGTCACACCCAGAGTCCCTCTGCCTTCAGTATCTTCAGTGTTTGCTGGAGGTGTTGTTCTCCATCAGGAACAAGGTCTGACCCCCCCTTTTTCACCTCTGCAGAGCGGTTTCCGTTGCTGAGGTGGGGGTTCCCCAAACCACTGCTTTGCAGAGCTGGACGGGAAGTCCCATCTCCCCACGCGATCTGGCAGAGCTCCTGCTGCCTGACATCAGCTGCATGCTCCCTCTTACCACACTGTCTACATAAGAAAGCAGATTTCTGAGGCATTAGGACATGGGAAGACACTTTTTTGACCTAAAAGATATCAGAGCTCTTTGAGCTTAACACAAATCAGCCTTAAAAAACCCCGAAGCAGTGGCGTGCTAGATACCACCCAGCTACAGCCTGGTTTCATCCCCATGAGCTCTGCACAGAAAAGAGCAGGAACCCCCTGCAGCCACAGCCCCTGTGCCACTCTCCTCCAGCCAGAACCCGCACAGATGAGACACAAAACCACCTCAAGGAATGTGGTAGAAGCATCATATCAGTGTCCCCATCAGCGCTAGCAGGACAGGGTGAGTGGCCCCGTTGGTGTCCCAGCAAGGTAGCGTTGATCCAGGCACACAGCACATGTCGGTCCAGATGTGACCTGAAGGCTTCCAGAACACAGCCCTGTCCAGGGGCCGAGCCTGCTGCCTTCCCTAAGGATGACCCTGAGGAGAACCCTGCTGTAGGGCTTTCAGCCTGAGCTATCTCCCTTGCAGGGAAAGGGAAGGCATCTCTCCCCTGCTTCAGATTAAGGTCTGTCAATCTGTGCTGAGAGGAGGACGCAGGGCCAGATGACCCTCACTGGCCACTCCTGCCTGCTCTGTGCCCCATGGGTGAAGGGCCCCCCAGCTCCCTTTCTGCTCCCCTCTCCTTTTCTCTTCTGTACAGAAAGTCACACAGTCAGGATGGGGAGCAGCAGCAGTTAAGTTTCTAAACCCATCCTGCTTTCTGTCTTTGCCAAAATCTCTTCTGCTTCCCTACTCAGGGCGTTGGGGCTCGCCCACACCCAGCTGCCAGAGGAACTGTGATGCGGTTTGTTTTTTTGTCACAGCGATGAAGTGTTTATAGCAACTATCACTCCACAACCCACGGACTTATCTCAGCCCAAGCTTAGAAAATAATGGCAGAGGAAGCACAGCCCTTTCTTCAGGGTCACCAACGGTGGCATTTCAGGTCACCAAAGCAGGGAAGTTTTCTGCTGGGCATCACCATGCTGTAAATCACCCGACAACTTTTGCTGTCCCAGACCGGCAGAAAGGGGGGATTTGCCTTGAGCATCTTGCTCTCCCTGCTGCAGGAGCAGCACAGCCAGGGCATCACTACTCTGGGATGGAAGGGACCATCCTTGCCTGTCCCAAGCTCCTGCTGAGGCTCAGAACCAAAAGCATCACAGATGGGAGGCACTGGAAACCACACTGCTGCCTGTGCAGTCACACTCCAGGCCACAGAGATTTACTGTTCAAATGGAGAAAAGACTGTGTCTGCTGACAGCCCACCTCCCTCACTGAGCACCCAGGGGAGGCCTGGCTCAGTCCTGGATTTGCTATCCAAATGAGATACAGCTGTTTCTGCTTCCTCTCCAAAGACCAAAGCAAGTTTTTAAAAAAAATCAATTTATCATATATTTTCTTTGACCAAGGTTCCTTGTGGATGTGACCTGTGCCTGAACTGCCCAACCTCACAGCATCAAGGCTGGATCAGGCAGAGAGTGTGGCTTGTACAAGCACAGCTCTTGGAGAGGAATATCCCAGCAGAAAGTCCTGGGGCTAAAAGCCATCTCAATGGGAGCTCTTCCTGCAGGGCAAGCAGAAAAACAGGACTCCAAGAAGATTTTGGCAATCAATACCAAGGGGCTTGTCCCCAGCCCATGCTGGAGGGACCCTGTTTTTTAACTCACACATATATTCCCCTCTGCAGCACAGAGTGAGGCACCCCCAGGATCAGGCTTAGCTGCAGCTGCACAGGCCTGGCACAGCTCAGTTCCTACATCCCTGCATGCATGCAGGACAGGGAGAGATGTCCCCATCCACCACAAGTACACCACAAATCCATGGCCAGGGACAGAAGCCAAAGGGAGCCCTGGGCAGCACACATGGCAAACAACAGCACACAGCAAACAGCAGAAGACAGCAGAACACTGCCTCCAGCCCCAGCTGCAGCCACTGCCAGTGAAAAGGGCTGGCATTTGGAGGGCTGGATGACCCCAGCCTCCCCCTGTGCAGCCCCTGCTTTTCCATACCTCTCACTGGTTCCTTCCTCATCCCTGCTGGCCTGGCCCCTTGTACTTGGAATAAGCTGCTTCTGAAATTTTAGTGCAGGGCCCTGCTGGGAAGGACTGTGAGCCCAATCCACTGGTCCTTTTCTCAGCTGGACACACTTGTGCAAATCCCAAGGATGACAAGGCTTGTGTTTGCCATTAATTTAAATGCCCAAGGGAAAACACTCTCTCGGTGGCACGGTTGAGGCTGCTGAGATTATATTACTAGTTTGCTTTGAAGCTCAGCTGGCAGGGGAAAGCCATGCCCCAGTGCCCCAGAGGCGGGCTGGCAGAGAGGGATGGGGTGTGGATGGCCAGGAGCCACAGGTGCAGGGGTGCTGGCACCCTGAGAGGCTGCTGGCAAAGGCAGCAGTGGGAGCAGGAGGTCCCTACGAGCCCTGGCTGGCTGGGAAGTCTGATGACAGCCAAGCAGCAATAGCCACGGTTTGCCTTTGACACAGACGCCTGTGTTTGTTGTGCTATCGGGGTGGGAGGTGAGGCAGCGCCTCGCAGCATCAAGCAAGTTTTAATTGGAAGTTTTGAGATGGTTATCAGATCAGGCTGCTTCTGACACTGAGGATTTTGACACCGGACATGTGTCTCTGACCCCTGAGGGTTTTGGCCAAGTCCCAGGAAGGCTGATGTGACAGTAAAATGCAGAGCAATCTCTAAGGAAATGCATGCATGAACTGTAGACAAAAATATCCCGGTGGGTGATGAGATATCTCTGAATATGTAAACGGAGTTGTTCAGGTTAGGGGAAGACATGGTTAAGAAACCATGTTAGAAACATTCCTCAAGTTGACATCTTTGACATCTGTCAGTGCCGTTTTTCCAGTAGGGTAAAAAACATTGAAATACAAAAGAGCAAAGCTCTTGTGAGCCAGCTCTTGCTTTCTAACACCACAGCTCTGCTGTCCCTGCCCAGGGAGGCTGGCTCTGCCTCGGCAGTAACCTCCCGCTTCCCTAGGCGTTTTCAAGTGGCTGCTCAGATCAAAAGCAGCAAATATCAGGTTGTCCTGATGTGACAGTCAATCCCCTCCCAGCAAGACACCTCTGCCCCAGCTGAGGGCATGTGGGGCCATCACACGGTGTGGGGCTCAACCCAAAGGCCACAGGGGCATCAAGTAAGGGGCAAGCGCTTCACAAGCAAGTCCCATGGGACTCCTTTTACAGAGACCACAGCTGCTACACGAGGGAAGCATCTTTTCATTTATTAAAGACTGAGAATACAGCTGTGGGCCTGGCCACAAGAGCTGGATGCCTGAAGCAGAGCTAGGTTTTGGCTGGAAGGGCGCGGTCTCCTCTCCAGGCAGCCTTCAGCAATATCAGCCAAATTTCCTACCCGGCAGGGCAACCCAGTGTCCCCACCCTGGCAGCGCTCCATCGGGAGCAAAGCCTCTCTCCACACCAGCCCAGCCTTGGTTACTTATTGCTTTGAACATGCTAGTCTAGTACAGGGTGAATTAAAAACAAAAAATGCATGTCTGTTGCGGTGTGTTGTTGCTGTCTTCAGGTTGTGCTGGGAACCCTGGACGTCAGACCTGGAGAGGGATGGAAGAGAGGAGTGCATGAAGTCAGGCTGGGCTGGGAGCAGAGATATCCCAGGGACAGCAGTGCTCCAGGACAGATCCTGTCTTTGCCAATGGGCCACTAAGCGATAGCCTTTGGCATCCGCTGCCACTGCTGGAGCCAAGAAGGTGCTGACAGTCAGCTGGGGCTGGTGGAGAGGAGCAGCTGGCACCCAGCTCCCGAGCCCTGCTGTAAGGAGTCACAGCCAGCCCAGAGAGACTCTGTGGCAGGCCTGCCCTCCCCACTGGCCTGAGGGAGGGCAGCCCCAGCCAGCCCATGGAGCCAGAGACAGGAGGGGAGACCCAAGGGAAGGACCAACCTGAGGTTTATTTGAACGTGTGGCTCTCAGCTCCTCCCCGGCCGAACCCTGGAAGAGATGGAGGGGGGTCAGCACTGCCATGGGATGGTGAGCACACCAAGGCCTGGAGCTCACCAGGAGCCCTGAGCCCTCTCACTCCCTCCATGACCCCGCCACAGGCACCCACCTTTGGGCCCAAACAAGGCAGCGTAGCAGGGGTGGTTGCAGTAGGGTTTGCCATCGTGCTGCAGGGAGAGAGAAAGAGCATCAGCCCTGCCTGTGCTTGTCCCAGCCCGCAGTTGCAGGGGACAGGGACCTCCTGGGCAGCAAACCTCACCTCTGCATGGCCTCCAGATGTCAGGGTCTTGTTACACTTCTCACATCTCAAGCAGGGCCGGTGCCAGTCCTTCCCCAGAGAAGTCACCTTCTCAGCTGCCGTGGAAAGAAGGTGGATTAGCTGAGGCACTGAACAGGCACAAGTTGGTTTTTGCAGATTGGTTGCCTTGCCGTCAACCCTAGGGAGGACATTTTTGGGCATTTTCTCAAATCTTTCTGTCCAGGACAGAGGGCACGGTGTTCAAACCCAAGTGTTGGCCGCACAGACACAGTGCCATGCACATCCAGGAACATGGATCTGCAGTGGTGGTGCCACACCCAGGGGGAGCATGGCTGCATCCATGAGGATGGACTGACTTCTACCCCATCTTCCAAAGACCTTAGGACCTCCCTCCTCCCAACATCAGCCTGCAAGGGGATTCATTTCTCCCCCGTGAGCTGGAGCCCAAGAAATCACTAGCATTGGCAAGGGTAAAAGGGGATGCTGGCAAGGACTCTGAAGGCAGAGCCATTGCCACACCCTGCCAACACAAACCAGTCCCCTCCAGCCACAGCTTGGATTCTGCTGGCACCATGGCAAACCAGAGCAGAGCTGGAGCCTGGCAGGGCTTCAGGCAGCCGTGGGAGGGACAACATCCTGGAGCCAGGATATGTTTACAGAGAGAGGGGGAAGCACAAGGTGCTTTTTAATTGGAGCACAGCAGGGGAGAAGGGAATTTTCTGCAGGCATGTGTGCTCTTCATATTGGCAGCCGAGCTCCTGGGAATTTATTAAGTGATTAACCAGAGCTGTCCACAGGAATCGTGTCAAAGCCAGGTCTGAACACTGTCCCCATGCCTGCAAATGGGACCAAGCCAGCGTGGGTAATGCATGCCCTGGCGGGCCCTGGGCAGCCTGAAGCACCTCTTTGCAGTTCAAATATGCCCAGCCTGTGCAAGGAGCAAGCTGGTGGCTGCAGAGGTGGGAGCGGGGGCAGTGCCCAAATGTCACAAGGCAGCCCTGCTGCCATTCCCCAGAAGCACAAAGGGCCTCCTGTGCCCACAGCCTGGCAGAAGCAACAGTGTCCCCCCCTGAGTGCCCCTAGGAGCCTGAGCCTGGCCCAAGGCAGGACCCTCCTATCACAGGGTCTCTGGAAGGAGCACAGCCTCCCCACCTCTTGTACACGCATTTGCACCAACCCTTGGGCAACCTCTGCTAAGGCTCATTACAGCACCCAGGCACGAAGGCAAAATTCCTGCAAACCCCATCCCTAGTCCTCTCAGCATCACCTCCTCCCCTGCTCTCTACAGACACGATTTAGCCCAGAGCAGCCTGAGGCACGCCCAAGCAGGACCGCCAGGCTCCGAAAGCCCCAGGGCGCCCCAGAGCCAGGTTTGCTCTGCCTCCTCTGCCAGCACTGTGGATAATCTGCAGGCACAGAAATCAGGCATCTAGCTTGGTCCTCCAACAGCTTTTGAACCCTCTTCAGCCTCTGCATCAACAGAGACATTTCGCAATAAGTGCAAGCATGATAAGTGCAAGGTCAAACCCCTCCTTGGTCAAACGGTGCCACCCCAGCTCCTCCACGGCCGCACCTGCGGGCATGGCAAACCCAGCTCGCCCCGACCGAGACCGACACAGACCCACCGGGAAAGTCCACGCTGCCACCACTCCAGCGCCTTGGTGGCTCCTGATATCAAGCCACACAGGTAAATGAGGCACACCAGGACCCTGAGTCGCAGGAGGGAGCCACTAACTGTATTGTGCTGAAACTCCCATCCCAAAGGCTGGCTGCAAGCAGTGAGTTCGAGGCAAAGCAACGTTCCCCAGCTGCAGGAACCACAGCCCCAGCAGCCCTCTGGGCAGCGCCCATGCCAGCACCAGCACAGCTCCCCAGCGTGGGCATCACTGGAAGGCACAGAGAGCAGCTCCTGAGTTTGAGCCTCCAACTCTTTGGCTGAGCACAAACAGTTGGGGCACAGGCACAAGCAGAGCAGAAACAAAGCAGAGAAAGAAGTCAGTGAAGTCAGAGAAAGAAGGCAGCTGGGTTCCAGATCCCTCATCTCGAGTAAATTAGAAAGCAAGGAGTGTCTCTAAGCTGCTCCCAGCAAACCTCCTCGAGTTCACTATGCCAGGCAAGTGGAGAGGTCTGGCAGAGGAACCTGCCTGTTCCAACAGCTGATAGCAAAGTGAGAAGCTCAAACCCCACTAAAACTGTCAGATAGGACAGCAGGTCCATGGCCCCAGAAGGGGCAGGAGCTTTGGGGTCCCAGTTTGGAGGGACGACATCTGCAGGAATCCCAGCAGCAGACAGCAGCCCAACAAGGCTCACACCTACCCTGCAACAGCGGCTTAAAAATAACACCCCAGAGGTGTCATCCTGCTGTGCTAAACCACACGAACACAACGTGTGGGCGACCCACTGACCCAGGCACTTGCCCCAGGGCAGGATTTGCCTTTGGGAAGGTGCTTGCTTCACCTGCCCAGGCTTTCAGAGCAACGAGCTTTACCGGCTGGGCCTTTGGGCTCCAAACTGGCTCGGGGCTGTGGGCTGTGCTGGGAAGGAAGTGGGGCTGGGCTCCCTGCTGCTGTGGAAGCACCCCGTGCAGCCCGTGCTCTGCAGCCAGGCATCTCCTTGGGGGTGGATCTGTAGGATCACCCACCCGGGGCACCCCGGGGACCCACAGCGTAGGGCTGAGCAACTTTGGGATACGCCAGGGATTTGCAGAGATGGGGTGCGCAGTATGGGGGCCAGAAGCCGGGGTGCCCAGAGGACACACAGCCCGGCATCGGTGCCCGACAGGTCCCCCGGGGTGGGGGCGGCTGGGGAGCGGCAGGAAGCCCTTACCGAAGTAGACCTCCTTCTGGCAGCGGGGACACTTGGGCATGGTGTGGGCTCGGCTGGGCTCGGCTCGGGACTCCGCTCGCACCGGCTGTGGGATGCTTCGCGCCGGCCCCGCCGAAGTCACTGCCCGGCCGCCCCGCCCAGCCCCGCCCAGCCCCGCCCAGATGTGCGCTCCGCCCCACCCAGATGTGCACCCCGCCCGCAGCTGGAGGAGACCGCCCGGGGCGCGGCCCTGCCAGGGCTGCCGAAACGGGGTCCTGCACCCCTTCCAGCCCTACACCTCCTGCACCCCTTGCCACCTGCACGTCTTGCCCCCCACAGCCCTTGCGGCCCGACCTCCACTGCCCCCCACACAGCCCTGTCCCCTCTGCAGCCCGGCCCCCTGCCCGCGCTTCTGCTGTGTGGGTGGCCGAGAGCCCCGCTCAGAGCGGGAGCTGTGATTGACATCTGTCAATTAACCACACTCCCAGATAAAGATTCATGGGGTGCTGCCCACGTGGGCTCAACCCCTCCGAGCACAGACAAGTTTTCTCCCAAGGGAGTGTAAAAGTCGACCCTCAGGCAGGGTCTCCTGCCCGTGGGGGATTTTGGGGTGTGGGATGAAGCAGGCGGGAGCTTCAGGACTGTAACCCCGCTCTTGCAGGAAGGACACTGGGAATGGCGTGGGTGCGGCACATGGCTCCGCTCACGGTGGAGAGACGCCCATCTGTGTCACTGACTTGGTCATTTTATTAGGAGGGAGGACTTGTTGTTCCTCTGTGCTTGGCTGTGAAGGAAATGAAAAGCCTATCCAAAGGTCTGTTTTGTATGCAACAATCCTCCCCAGGGCACGTTGCTGTGCTGGAAAGGTCATGAGGGCTTGTGAAACCCAGCGCCAGGATGCCTAGTGACTGCCTCCCGAAATGCGAGGCATCCCTCGCCGACACAACAGGGCCCTACTGACACCGGATCCCACTCGTGGGTGCAGGAGGAGAGGCGACAAGCTGTGCCCAGAGGCGAAGTTCATGTTCAGCTGGGACTGCTTTATGATCCAGCTTGGCTCCAGCAGCCTCCCTTCTCAGCACAATCCCCCTGCTGACGCTCCCTGCTGCTGCCGGTGGTCCTGGTCTTCCACCCCCAGCTGGCAGCCCCACTGCAGGCTGGGGAGCACCATCTTGCTGCAAGGGCAGCGCTGGGCTCAGCAGAGTGGGCAGCACCCACGCTGGCAGGATGTCACCAGGAGCAGCTCCCGGCTGAGGTGTGAGTCATGCTGAGATGCTGAGACAGTGTCTTACAGTATGGGAGGGGAGGCAGACGTGTCCTGCAAAGGTCTCCACCCTGCCTCCTTCCCATTCTGCCTGCCCTGAGGCACCAGTACATGCAGGCACCCATATTTCAGCCACATCACATCTCCCTGTACCCAGACACAGCACTCGGTGAGCACTTGGCTGGGTTACCCAGGCCAGGACCCCTTCCCCACACCACGAGGTGTGCAGCTGGCATCCTGATGACATAGAGGGACAAGGTATGTCCTCTCCCCACTCTGGTGGCCCTGCTTCCCCTCCTACACAGGGCCAGGCTGCTTTGGGGCCACTGACTGGCCCGGACAGACGCCTTCAGCTGTACTCCCTTTTAAGGCAGGTTTTGTGCCGGCCAGAAGCTCAAAACTGCCCTCCTGGAAGTCTCCTCCAGCTGGCCAGCCCTGCGGCCAGTCCCCATGGACCACTTGGCCCAGCTCCTCCTGTGGCAGGAATGCTCCCAGCCCAGCTGGGGCAGCAGGTCCCTCTGCATGGCACCACACACCGAGTGACCCAGCTGAAGCAGAGCCTGGCCATCCCCTCCCCTCCGTGTCCCCATGGGCTTCCTGGAGATTGTTCTGTTCACTCAAGAGAGCAGACACAGGACCAGGGCTACTCTCACAAAGCAGGCACCACTGAGCCACATGGTGCTCCCTGCTAACCCTGCCTGCATGGAGCTGTGTGCCTGCTGGCCCCTCATGGCTCCTCAATTGTCCTGGCTGGCCCTGCTGGGTTACCAGAACCCAGGCACCTTGGGCTACGCCCAGCCTGCTTCACAAGGAGTGAGCCAAAGCATGGTGGTGTTGTGCCTTGCAAGCCTACATGAATCCCAGCCAGCCAATCTCAGGGGGAAGGCTGCTGTCGGACACAGCCCTGGATCCTGCACACCATGGGAGACGTGCCTGCACCTCGGTCATGGCGGGGACCCCACTCATGTCCTCCTGATCAGCTGGCATGCACAGGGCTGGGGCAGTGCAGCGAAGCCATCTGGCAGAGGGGCCCAGCAGGGAGGGAGGAAGGGCTACAGGTGCTCCTGGAGCATGTCAGCATCTCAGGAGCCCATGGGACACAGCCTGTTGCCCATTTTACAGGGAGCGAGTCCATAAACACTTGGAATGATGGTGTGTGAAACCCGTCAGTGCTCTGCGATGGAGCAGTACACCGAGGCCCCAGTGTGCTGGAGGGAGCTCGCTGGAAACACTGCAGCAGGCTGACATTTGGGGTCACTGCTCCTTCTGCCATCCAGGGTCCCCCGAGGACACAAAACCGAGCTGCAGCTGTGTGGGAGCCTTCTTGGGGTGGCAGTGAGCAGCAGGCAGCTCATCCTTCTTCATAGGGGTGCTGCCCATGGTGCCTTGCCCACACATATAGACAAGGTCATCCAGCAGGCAGCTCCAGTGCTGGGCAGAGACAGCCCTCAGGGGCAGCAGGAGAAGGGCAGGGGTGATATTTTCAGCAAACCCAGGTCCCACCCAAAGCATCATTTCAAATCAAGGTTCATAGCCTGACAGGGAAACAACCCAGCCAGTGCCAGCGGAGCGCAGCCTCTTCAGCAAAGCACAGCTTTATCTTATCTGCAGACCTTGTTCCAGCTAATTTAACCATTAGGCTGAGCAAGCCTCAGCTGTCAATGCCCTCTGATAGGAATCTGTGGGTGAGGCTCTATCCTGAAGCATCAGGCGCCAGCGCTCCCCGATGGCATGGCAACAGCCCTCAGAAAACCTGGGCTGTCTCATTTGTTTGTTTGGGTGGTGTTGTTATGGCCAGGGCTATCCCCTCCCTTGGCAAGAGCCAGCACCAGCTCCCCGGCTCCATCCGTGCCGCATTTTGTACAAGGTCCCTCCAGCCCACAAGAATTTCTTGAGCTCTTGGGGCACAGTTGTGAGTCAAGAGCTCCTGGGTGTGCCAGAGCTGCCTACCCAAGTACGTCCCTCAAGCATCTTGGCCACTGATGACTACTGCCCGTAACAACTGAAAAAGCCACTGGCATTTTTGCAGGCAGGGCGGTGACATAAGCTGATTTGGGTTTGTTATGCTAACCCTGCAAGAAAAAACAGCTATTTCCATGTAGCAGACCAGCCCATCTGCCAGGCAGCAGCTCCAGGCTCCCCCTGCTGCCTTGCTGGGGTGGGGTAGGGGCTTCCAGAGTTCTCACAGCCCCCCAGCACCCTTGCACAGAGAGGAGAGTATGCGCCAGTGAGGGCATGACCCAGGGGCCAGTGACACCCCCAGTCCAGCATTGTCCCAGCACTGTCACAACTGCGAGTCCTGCAAAATCCTCCCTCCCTGGCCATGTTTCAGCCCACACTGGTGTAAGTCAAAGGCCCTCTCAGCCAAGACTATTTGCTGAAAAATATGCGCTACACGGCCCAGTGTGGAAATCTAATTTGACAAGAAAACTATAGGATGGCTTAAAACAAGCCTGGCAGAAGCTGGAGGGGCTGCCAGGCTCGTGATCCCATCAAAAGGCCCACGGAGCTGCTCAGTGTGCCCTGGAACAGGGGCTGGCGGGCTCTGCCCCCGCTCCCCTTCCATCACCTCCGGATTTGCACGTGGCTAATCCCATTACCAGACAGACAGGAAAACAACGGCCCGAAGGTGGCTGTCAGGGCAAATTACACCCTAAGGAAAACCTCTGGGATACGTCTTCATAAAGTTGACAGGCGACCGCTGGCCGGGAGTAATTGTGAGCAAAGTAGAAGCAGGAAAGACCTTCCAGGAGTGGCGGGGGCTGGGGAAGGGGCTTGGAAAGGGGCACTCTGTGGGTTTGTGGCACACCCACCAGCACACTGCCACTGGTGCTGCAAAGCCCCAAATGGTTTGAGGCTGTGAAATACGCTCGCTGCCACGCCAAAATGTGTGCTCAGTGCCCTTGGGGACACAGTGCAGAGCCGTCCTGCCGCGGGCATGGGCAATCACATGTCTGCTTTCAGCTGAAACTGTAAAAATGCTTCCAGGCCAGTTCAGGCAGCCGGATGCCCCCACAGCCCCTGGTCAGGGCAGATCTCACCCTCAGAGGCAGGGCGTGAATTATCATCACGGGGTTAATGTTACACTGCAGGAGCAATAACAAACAGGGAGCTGCGGGCCAGCTCCCAGCTCAGTGAGGATGGAGCACACAGGGCTGCCCACATGGGGACACAACAGGGACACGGCTGTGACTTCCAACCGT
The DNA here is from genome assembly GCA_013400495.1 of Nicator chloris. Classification (NCBI taxonomy): domain Eukaryota; kingdom Metazoa; phylum Chordata; class Aves; order Passeriformes; family Pycnonotidae; genus Nicator; species Nicator chloris. The sequence continues at coordinate 103,645 of WAAE01003983.1, read as the reverse complement.
GGGACAAAGGGGTGTGGCAGCCCTTGTATGCCTTTCCAACCCCACCAAAACGTGAAAAATGTCCTCCAGTTTCATCCAGGCTCCTCCAGTCTCCCTGAGTACAATCTGGCCAAAGTCTCCGCTGCCATCTGCTCTTTTCTGCAAGCTTTCCATTAGTGGCAGCCCAAGGAAACCTCCAGGTTAAATCCTGCTGAGGAAAGAATTTGGTACATTTTCCTGGCATGGCGTGGCTGTTTCTATTGTGGCTATCAAATGGAGCCAGGATTGTCAAGGAAGCAAAGTCTGCTGCTTTGGAAAGCTGCCCAGTGTCCAGGAGGTGTTGCCTCTGCCTGCCAGGGAGGTGCACATGGGTGCTGGGGGCTGGCAGGGACTGTGGGCAGTACTCAGGGGCTACTCGCAGGGGATCTGTGCCAGGGATCACCTCTCCAGCAGCGCTGCTTGCCCTGGGCTGGCTCCAGGCTGTTGACGCCACACCTTTTATTCCAGCTTAAAAATTAACTGGAGGTGAGCCAAAGGGGGCAGAAGTGTTTGCTCTCTCTGTGAGCATGCTGCTCAGCGTGGTCACGCCGTGGCAGTGGAGCAGGAAGGTGAAAAGGATGTGCTCTGACATCGCCAGGCACGACAGAGGGCCAGGGCAGAACCGGAGAGAGGAGGAGGAGGAGGAGTCACAGGTTTGCACAGCCATTAGCTGCCTGCACACCTCCATCCCGTAGGCATGGGTATTCATCCCCCGGCAGTCTGCCCCAGGACACTCCAGGAGCCCCCTGAGATCCCCGGCATGGTTCCCAGCTGCTCACCCTACCTGACAACCTACAGCCTGATGCCGAGCTCCACCTGCATCCTGGGCTGTTCCCTCGTGGATGCCCCCAGGCAGCAACACTGGTGAGGATGAGCCAGCACCAACTTCACCAGTGTCACAGGCAGAGCCTGCACCAGCAGCTCTCCCTGCGTGACATTGCAGGGCACTGCACTGGCAGGGGGATTTACAGCCTAAATCCTCCTCCTCTGCTTGCTTTTGTGCCATTCCTTCTTCTTCATCCCTGCCTGCTCTCCTACACCCTCTCAAGTGTTTACACCCAGTTCTTTAAGCTCCCACTGGGATCAAGCCAAAGCTCAGCCAGGCCGGGAAAAGCCCCTCTGCTGACTCCAGGGAGTAGCTGAGCCAGCTCTTGGCCCTTGTGGAAACACCGCTTAGTGGGTCACTTTTAATATCCCATCTTAAATCACATCTTCCAGCACTTCATCCCTTTTGGCTCCTGTTTATTGACTTCCCAGCAAACGCTTTAAATCTGCCTGGCTCCCCTGCCCGGCTGTGCTGCTCCGGCCCCCAGCGTCCCAGAGCCACCCTGTCCTGCCATCTCCCTGCATTTCAGGACCCCTCCACACCACGATTGTTGCATCTCCCCTCCCTGCACGGACTGGCTCAGATGTACCCAGGGCTGCCCTCATCATTCCTACCCCTACCAACTCCTTTCCTGGTGTTTTCCATGTGTGCAGCGTTCTGTACCTCTCTAGGAGCAGCCTTTGTGCACTTTCCATCCCTTTTCTGGGTCATGAAGGACAGCACAGGCTGTGCAGCACCATTCCTGGTGGCACGGGTGCCCTGAGCCTTGTGTTGAGAAGCACCACTAGGTGACAACCCTGCTCCTTCTGCAGCCTGGGGACACCCAGGCTGGCACCCATCACCCAGACTGCCCTCAGAGTAGTTTGACCAGCTGGTGAGTTCTCTACTGAGCTCTGCTGGCTCCCAGGAAACCTGGGAGCTAGCAAGTGAAATGGCCCAGGACAAATTCACAGGGCTTGGGGGATTTCCAAGCAAAGCTGCATCCACTTTGTTCTCTATTTTCATCTGTACCCTGGAAAGCATGTCTGTAATCACCAGGGCCCTCTGACTTCTTTATCCCACTAGCAAGTCCAAACTGAAAAAAATAAAATATTTGACATCCCTGAGGGAAAGGATGTTTTCCAAGCCTCAAGTGAAGGAGCACTTTCAGCTCACATAGGCCTCCCAAAAATAAATACAGAAATGCACCAAGGATTTTAGGCCAGAGCTGCCCTCCCTGTTTGAGCAAAGTGCCACTCCGCTGTGTGTGCCCTGGTTCCCTCACTGACCCATGAGCACAGGGACAGCCCTGGCCCCTCAGCCCACACAGATAATCCCATAGAGGACCTCAAAGCCGTCCTACAGCCTTCAGGTTCCTGCTCTTAACACCCACCCTGTGGGTACCTGCTGTACCTGGGGGACATTTTGTGTCACGAGAGGTGCCCAGTCCCTCCACCTACCTGAGGGTAGGGGACACTGCCCACCCAGAGCCTGAGCAGCCAGGCTGTGCCCTTTGGCGTAGCAGGACGCTGTGATACTTGCAGGCTTCCCAGCACTCCCTCGTGCAGCACAGCCGAATTTTGTCTATTTTTAATTTCATTGCATTCCTTCAGCAAAGCCCTCATGGGGAAAAGAAAATGTAAGGATTAAAAAAAAAGAAAAAAAGAAGAAGAAAAAGAAAGAAAGAAAGAGAAAGGAATTGAGGGGAAAGCCAGCCCATGGTGGGATCCTGCTGGCATTGCTGAGCCTGGCTGGTGCACAATATGGGGCAAGGTAAGTGCTGGGGAGGAAAATCGGCCTGTGTAGGCCATGAGGGAAGCTCCCTGCTGCAGGGGATTGCCACAGGCTAGTAGAGAAGCTGGCATATTAAGCTCGTTAATTAACGATGGGAAATAAGACTTGCAAGGGAAGACGGATTGGTGCCAAGGGCGTCGCAGCAGCTACGCTGGGCCCCGGATGAGTGACGGGAACCCCCCCACCTCAGCACCGCTGCTGCTGCACGGGGCAAACTTGGCAAGTTTTGGCGGTGAGGGCCCAGCTGCGGGCCAGGGGAGGAGCCGGCAGAGCGGCACTGCTCTGATTTACAGCGCAGCCTTGTCCCTAAAGCATCCGCGGGGGTCAGGTCTCTATGGGAACCCCACCAAAACACGAACACACTGAGCCCATTCCCCGACCCAGGAGCTGCGCTGCCGAGCCCTCTGTGCCTGGGAAAAGGCTTCGTGCCGCTGGGATTGCTGCCAGGAGGGAAAAACCACTGCTCTGCCGGCTGCCTGAACCGGGAATGCCGCTGAGGCCGCGGGCTCCCTGCCGTCCCTGTCCTGCAGCTGTGCCCGCTGCATTTCCCAGCCGTGCCCGGCCAGGAGCAAGGCCAGGGGCAACCAACCCCTTCTCCTGCATGGCAGTGGAGCAGCTCCGGGGCTGCGGCTGGATCCAGCATATCGCGGGGGCCACCAGGGCTCTGTTTTCCCCAGAAACGGGGCCAGTGGGACGCCTGGGTCCCCAGGGGGGCACGGCAGCCCAACGGGGTTCGTGCGAGAACGTGACAGAAGGGAGCAGGTTCCCAGAACCGCTGTTTGGCTTGGCAGCCCAAAGCTCCGTGCCTCACTCTCCAGACACCCAGCTCTGAGGGGGAACGGCTGGATGTCTACAGCCAGGCCTGGCAGCAGGGCCGGTGTCTGCCTGGGGACAGGGCGGCCCCCAGGGGCTGGCCAATGCCCCCACACTGCACTCCTGCCCGGCTGCTGCCAGGCTGAGCTCTCGCGATGACAACCCCGCTCAGGCACCGGGCCTGCTCAGCAAGCCCAGGCTGGGGGGAACAACAGCACCTGCTTTTTAACTTCTCTCCACTCGTTTCCCACTCCCCAAAGTTGGGAAGGACCCATCCCATCCCATCTGCAGGGCCAGCACAGCTTCCTACAAACCTGTTGTGCTCGCAGGGCAGGAAACAGCTCCTCAGGAGGAGCCCGGGCTCAGCTGGAGCTGCTCAGCCAGGTCCCGGGAGGAGCCAGCTGGGATAGCACCACAGCAGCAGGGTCCCACCTTGTCATGGGACCCGAGGCACGCTGTGTGTTGTGCACAGCTTCCCCCACCTCCACCCGGAGCCGAGCTACACGACACATCTCTCAAAACCTTTATTGTCAGCAAATAACAAAAGTCAGCCCTGCAGCAGCACAGGGAGCCTGAAGAGAGCAGGGTGCCGGCACCCAGGGCTCGCTGCCCCGGCGGGTGCCCTGCCCCAGCCCCCTCCCTGTTCTCCTGGGCAGCAGCAGGGCCGGGCGTGCATGGGGAGTGGGTGAGATGGGGGGCACGTGTCATTCTCCAAAGCAAGGAGCACATTTACAACTGCTTATAAATAAACAACAATGACGAGAAACCTCCGGCTCTGGGAAGCAGGGGGAGGTCCTGCTGCCCAGGCCGCCAGCCCAATGCGCTCTGTCCTCCAAAGGTGAGGAGAGGAGAGCCCCCTCCACCAGGGCTGCAGTGCCAGGTGCCCCCTGGCACAGGCTGTGCCTCCAGGGGGATTAGGCTGGAGGGGCACCAACCTAAACCAGCCTGCAGAGCAGGCTGGGGCACCTGCCTGGGTGCACGTACAGGGATTCAAAGATAGGCATGTAGGGAGATGCCAGACCTAATAGTGGACAGGGCCAGCTGTGGGACCCAGGGACAGTGAGAGCCAGGGCGTGGAGTGTGGAAAGGGCTAAGAGAAGGGCAGTGCTGCCAGGTGTCACACATCTCCAGCAGCTGGTGAGGAAGAGGGCTGGGCACCCTCATCCCAACCCCAAGCACTGAGGGACAGCACGGAGCACCCTCCCGTGGTGGGACTCCTGCCACCACCTTCCCCCATCCTCAGCACTTTGGGTGTCACCTGCCATCCCCTGCACACAGAGACATCTCCACACCTGCCCTGCTGCCTCCCACACTCGGGGGGCTGGTGAGAGGGCTGGGGAGGGCAGAGCACATTGGGAAACACCAGAGATACCTTCTACCTTTGCCTTAAAACACTGAAGCTTATATTAGAGACTATGATAATAACCCAGGGGCAGGGCTGTCCTGCCCGGAGTAGAGACAGCAGAGAGGGCACAGCTCCGTGGCCAGCCTGGTGAGGGTCTGCTCTGGCTGGGAGCAGGAGGTTAGTACAGGAGGGGCACAGAGCGTGCAGGCAGGCAGGGACACTGTCTAGGGCTGGTTCTTTGCCTCAGGGTCTTTGTCGTAGATGTAGCTTCCCACAGCTCCGGTGTTGACACCTGCACGGGGCAAGAAACAGGAGGGTGAGGACAAGGGCGGGCAGCTGGCATGCTCCAGACAGGGAGATGTCTCCTCTGGGTGGTGGCACGAGCATGGGGAGTGGCAGCCCACGCAGGGCACGTGCCCCTGGACTGGATGTCCCCCCATGTGCCCCCAGGCACTCACCCTTTGGCCCGAAGAGGATCCCGTAGCAGGGCTTGTGGCAGTACGGCTGTCCATCGTGCTGTGCAGGGCAGAGAGAAAAACCTGTCACCTGCCTTGGGGGCCAGGGAACATCCTGTCCCCAGGACATGTGGGCTGGGCACCTCTATTGCTCCTCCCCTGTAGACACCCCAAGAACCCCAGCACTTCCCCAGGCTGAGGGGCTGCTCCTCCCAGCCCTGCCCTCCTGCAAAGGCAGTGGGTACCACCAGGCTGGCCTGGGACATCTCAGCCATGCCCCACTGGCATCCCCAGGTGTGCAGGCCAGGGTTCTGAGGCTGGCACACCCTTACCTCGGCATGGCCCCCCGGGGTCAGCGTCTTGCTGCAGCGCTCACAGCGTAGGCAGGGACGGTGCCAGTCCTTCCCCAGCGAAGTCACCTTCTCAGCTGGAGTGGGACAAGGAGGGAGGGTCACACCAGCTTCCTGCAACATGCTGAGTGGGAGCATTCCCCATGGGAATATCACAAAATCCCAGGAGAGCCCTCAGGATCTCCAGCCTCCCCCATCCCTCCCACCCCTCTGGTGCCTCGCAGGTGACACAGGATGGCTGCGGACAGCTATTACCACGTGGGAGATGTCAGTAGGGGACACAATGCAGATAAAGCCCTGCAGCTAGGAGTATATCCAAGAGGACCCTCCCCTGAAGGCCCCTCAGGCACATCCCTCTGTACCCTCAAGCCCCTCTCTGATTCAAACCGCGCTCCCAGCCTCTCTGCATGCCCCAGAGTTCCTGCACAGAGCCCATCCCCACGGGGCTATGCCACCCTGTGGGCCATGCCACCCCGTGGGGCCATGCCACCCCATGGGGCCATGCCACCCCAAGGTGAGCACGCACTGCCCACTCACCACCTTACCAAAGTAGACTCTCTTGCCACAGCGTGGGCACATGTTGGGCTCTCCGGTGAAGGTGGTGACACTGGAGGCTGGAAGAAAAGAGGACATGTGCCTGGGAAGTGGGGGGACATCTCAGCCAGGACCCACCAGGGTGGACCTGACACACAAACCCTGCAGCCCACGCCATCACCAAGCACGGTGGCTCTGCACTGACTTCCCAGCATGGCAAAGGGCCAGGCTGCCTGTCCTGCCCTGCCCCTCACCTTTGCTGGGCCCCTTAGGAGGTGCAGCATTCACCTTCCTCTCCTCCACCTTCACCGGGTGCTCGATGGGTCCCGGGGCAGTCTGCCCCTCGATCTGCGGCTTGTCGTAGATGTAGGACCCGGCACCACCGATGTTCACCCCTGCAGAGGGGCACAGAGAGGTTGCAGTGGCCTGGGAGCCCTGGGAGTCCATCGCCCCCCCAGCCCCCTGTCCCACCTCCCCCAGCCCCACTGAGCCAGGGGCCACTGCTGCACTTCAGCCCCGGCTTGCTTTCTCCTGACCCAGGCTTTCTCCAGCCACATCTGGGATAGGAGAATAACTCCACCTTCTGTCTGAATGGGAATTTGTTTTTTAAATATTAAAAAAAAAAAAAGGGCAGCTGTCAGAATAGATTCCTTCCTCCCTCCCTCCCTCCCTCCTTCCTTCCCTCCAGCAGCTCTTCTCTCCCTCTGCACAAGCAGACAGCAGGCCTGGGACTGCAATTTGCTGGCTTGATGCTCAGCCCATGCTAGCCTGGCATCTGGGGTGCTGCTGAGGCCAGCAGTGGAGATGAGGGGACCTGGCCCCTCCTGCAGCCCTCACACAGCAGCACAGCAGGGGGGACACAGACGTACCTTTGGGGCCGAACAGTGTGGCGTAACAGGGCTTGTGGCAGAAGGGCTTCCCATCGTGCTGGGGAGAGAGGGCAGCGTTAGGATGCTCAGCTCTTCCCTCAGGAGCACCTTCATCCTCTGGTGTTCAGAGACCCCCATGGCCAAGCTTACACCCTAAAATGCACCCAGTTTTGGGGTCTGCAGTACCAGCCTAACCCAACCTGAGTGCTCGGGGGTTTTGCCTGCATCAACCACTCGGGCTGTTGTGCACAGGTGGTGCCCCGGGGCTGGAGCACCAGCGGCCACGGCAGCTCAGCCATGGGCACCTCCACGCCCCTGCCCAGCCATGTGGCACTGGGCCCAGCAAGGCATGGCCTCACCCCCTCAGCATCCTGTGCACAGCCAGGCCACTCTCGGGTGCTCAGAGCACTGTGGGAGTGCTGAGCTTCGCCTTTCCCTCGCCTTGGCCCAGGATCAGAGGCCCCTCACGGGCGCTGGTCCCAGCCCAGCTGCTATCGACCCCGCTATCGTCTAGGGCCGTTATCACAGGAAGGCATGACGTGGGCGATAAGCCCCGGAACTCCCCACAGCCACTTCTCATGGGCCAGCTGGAACCCAGTCCAAGAGAAAAGAAAGAGTGTTTGTGGCTGGAGCAGGGGGCCAGCAGGGCTGCCACACACACTGCCCTGGGTAGAAAACCCACTGGGAGCCCGTGCTCAGGCAGGATCCCACGGCATCGCCTGCTTGGCCCCACTCAGCATCTCAGCCCTGTTCCTGCCCCGTGCTCCTGCCCTCCATCCCTCTGCTGAAAGGCAAGGGCTCCTTGCCCACGAAGGGCAGGGTGGCAGCTGAGGAGAGGTGCCATGCCAAAGCCGAGGGCAGGGACGGCCAGAGGTAAGGCTGGGGGAGTGAGAAGGCTGTGGACTGCCCAAAGGCAGCTGCAAAACATTGCAAGGCATAAATATGAGCGTGCTCACAGCCTTACCGTGCCAGAGGGGAGGGTAAACATTTAACTGGTCTCCCTGCGACACCTTTCCAACCCAGCCTCCTCAAAAGGAGGGAGAAAAAGCAGGGAAGGGCCAAATCTGCTGTCGGCACAGTCAGTGGGGCTTGGCTGCCAACCCCTATGGGAACAGAATCCAGCCTTATATGGAGAAGCAGCAAACCTTCTGGGCTTAACCTGATCTGGAGCACAGATCCACCTCACTGGCAGGACAGGCCCTGCTTCCCCACGGGCTGGGGGCCACCAGCATGGCTGTCCCTGCTGCTCCCAGCTGTGCTGCCTGCTAGAGCCGAGCTAAGGAGCTGGTGACACTGTGGAATGACAGGTGCTGTGCAAACCCAGGGCACCGGGTGTCACGCAGGGACACTGCACAGGAAAAATACAGTTGCTCCTAAGCCTGAGCAGCTGCAACCACCAGCACGGCGCCTTCACACTCCCAAGTGCTGGGGAGTGGCAGTGGCATCACGCTGCAGTGCAAGCTCCAGGGCACACAGAGCACCAGTGCCGAGCTCTCGTTGCCACGGCAACGCGGGCATTCCCAATTCTTGGTGTTTTTAAGCACAGGTCAGTGCAGGCTCTCAGCACACACACCTCTCCAAAGCCTGTGCAATGCCCAAACAAGCCTGCCCAGTGCATGGAGCGTCTAGTGCTTACTGGGGCATGCCTGCTCCCACCGCAGCTGCCTGGGAGCCCAGGGTGACAGAGCAGGAACACCACACGTGGTGCCAGCACCACTCTGTGGCTTGCCCGGGGCTGTGCACAAAAGCACCCGGAGTTGCAGCAGCAGCATTTGAAGCCACAGCGTGTTCTCCTGGGCTTGCATGCCGCAGGGACAGCGCCTCCACATGGCATTAGATACCTGCCCCAGCCCTAGTTTTGGGATTCCAATCCTACCAGCCCCCTCTACGTGCCCCCACAGCTCGCACCCTGCCTGCCCTGGCAGCTCTTACCTCAGCGTGCCCACCCGGGGTCAGGGTCTTGTTGCAGCGCTCACACTTGAGGCAGAACTTGTGCCAGTCCTTGCCCAGCGAAGACACCTTCTCAGCTGCAGGGGACACGAGAGAGGGGTGAGCCACTGCCCAGCAGCCGCCGAAGCCCCGAGGGAAGCCAGGCTGCGGGTACCACGGGGGATGCACTCGAGAGGGGCTGCACTCGCTCAGGAAGGGCTGCTCACACTATGCACATCAGCCATGCTGCAGGAAACAGGAGCCCTCTGCTGCAGCCCCCAAGGCCTCTGCAGCCCTGTGGGACATGGGCACAAAACGCCCGGCCTCTGACCTCTCACAGCACTGCACCAGCTATTAAGGGGAAGATTAACCCTGTCCCAGCTGAAAGCAGGACACCACCCAGCTGCCATCCCACAGCCGCGCTTTCCCACGCACCAGTCCAGCAACGGTAGCGTTTTCTTTCCTACTCCCCGTGTCTATTTTTACCCGCCACGTTACCCGGAATGACTTCACTCCCATTCAAATATTTGGCGTTTCCATGCCCACCCCGCCCGTGCAGTCACACTCCCACCACACACACCCAGCCTTTCCCTGGGGAGGCTCAGCCGCAGCCCCAGAGATGCTCCCAGGAGGAGGGGATGACAGACAGCCTCCACTGTCACCCCGGATGGACATTTGGCACTGGAAAACACCTGTCCCCCTCGCCCCCAGCCTGGGAACAGGCACGATGTGGATGGGTGCACAGCCACAGTCCTTGCATGGCTACAAACCTGCAGAGCAGCTTGCTGCCAGCACGGAAAACAGTGTCAAAGCATTGGAGGGCAAATTCAGGGAAGGTAAATGCTTTGAGGCTGCTTGTATGAACACAAATACAATCCTTCTGTCTGGCCCTGAGCTGTAGGTCTCCAGGAGCACCCTGGGAGGCAGCACAGGCTGCCAGTGCTCCTCTTGCATCCCCAGCTTTGCACCCCAGCCGTCACATCCCCAGCCTTGCACTTCTCCCTCCCAGCTCCTGGGCAGCCGCCGGCTGCCTTGTGCCCCCCACGGATTCCTGGTGGCCCTCCCTGTGCCCTGCACATGTGCAGAGACAGCTGGGAAGCTGTGAGCCCGTTAAAGCCACCGTAAAACTAAATCAGGAGAGACAAATAAAATATTTAACAAGCAAATAAAAGAGCAACCGGAGCTGGCCCCGCTCCGTGAGAAGACCTCCTCCACGATGTCAGGTTTCCCCTGCTCCGAGGACCTCAGCAAATGTCACCTGTCTGCATCCAGTCAAGATGGGGGTCAAGAGCTCCCCAAAGGGCAGGTCCTGGCTTCTAGAGCCACCCTCCTCCCAAGGCAAACAGCTGCACCCGGGGCATGTCACAAGGCCAAGATAAGCCAAAACGATGGCATCACCACCCAAAAATTCCATCCCAGTGCAAAGCAGGGTGGCCGGGGGTGGGAGGGGCAGTGTGAGGGGCAGAGCCAGAGCCATTGCACCAGGGTGCACAGAAGACTCCTGAGAGTATCCCCAAGCAAGCATGTGGAAGATGGACTTCAGGCACTCACACCAGTTGGAAGAAACTCCAAATCCACCTCCTGCTGATGACAGGATGTCGAACCAAACCCAGGCAGGAGCAGACAGCAGGGAAAAGGGATGCCCCACCACAGCCAGGGGTCTGTGCCTGCCCACCCGAAGTTGCCAGGGCTAATCCCTGCTGGCTCCAAACCCAGGGGCTCAGGAGGGCTCATGTCTCCCCAGCCCCCCACAGAAGGCAGCATACGAGGAAGGGGATAGGGCCAGAGCTGCCGTCCTTTTCCTCTGCAGCCCTCATCTCTCTCTGGGAGCAGAGAACCAGCCACAGAGTGAACAGCCCCCAGGCCCCAGGGATTCCCCAAAAGCAAGGGGAATACTGAGGTCCCAGCACCCCACTGCCCTTGGGCCATTGCGGGAGCCCTGCATCCTCCCAGCCCTCCCGGCAGGAACGGGCTCCTCCCCGGCTTGACCAGGGAAGGAAACGGAGCGTGATAGGCTGAAAGCCGAGCCAGGGGCTCGGGGCCAAAGAACCACTCGGCTTTGTCACAGTGGATGCACACACAGCCAGGCCAGGCTGTGCTCCCGCTGCATCAACCCCAGCTCCCCCCCTGCCCCGACCCAGCGCCGTCACGGCCAGGGGTACAGAGCAAGGAGGAAGCTCCCGGTGGATGTTTTCCAGAGGCCACTGCAATGATAGCTGGCCACAGCCCCCACCAGCTCCTTCCTGCTCCCGCGATACAAAATGCTCCCCCAATGACACCCCCCCCAACCCAGATTTCAGCAGATGGAAATTCTTGCTGCTCCCTGACGAATGCACCCGCCTGCCAGTGCATCCCTGGGCCACGCAGAGCAAGAGGGACCTCAGCGGCACGCACGACCCGTGGCAGGGGATGGGGCAGGAGGGAGGAGGCGGCCGGGTGCACACGGAGCACAGGGACAGCCCGGGAACCACGGGGGCTGCTCTCGCCTCCAGATGGAAATGCCGCCAGAGGCTGGTCCGGCATCCTCTGGCTGCACACAAAGATTCCCGGGGGATGCATCCGGGACTGGCATAGCCGGGATGGCTTTCCAGAAGGCATTGTTTGCACCGAGCAGAGGAAGCAGCTTGGAGCCGCCCCAGCCCATTTCCAGGGCAGCAGCCTGCGGCCACATCATCCCATAAATCACTGCGGAGGGAAAGGACCAGCGCCCAGATTTCCTGTCACTCGGCCACAGCTGCTCCTCTATTGCATCAGCTCCAGAGGAAAAGGCTCCGGCCACATCCTCCTGCTGCTGGGGGAGCCCTGCTCCTCACCCCAGCAACGCCGGGGGTCAGGAGCGTCGGCACTGCAGGAGCAGCCCGGGGCTGGGCAGTGCGGGGCTGTGCCCGGCTCTGAGCAGGGGATGGCACAGGGCAGACATGTCACTGCACCCAGCGTCTGCCGCCAAAGGCCGTGCCCTGTGCTCTCATATCACACCAAGAGCACGCACATCCTGCTCTGGCCCCTGAATCCCACCCTACGCACTCAGCCCTGGAGCCAGCCAAATCTAAACCAGCTGTGCAGCACCCCCTGCAAGGGCAGGGTTAAGGGTGCTCGACTGCAGCGATTTCGCCTCTGCCATATGTGCATGTAACTGAGGGGTTTGCCAGCCCTGTGTTACCCACACTGCTGTGGTGGGGTGGGCACGGGGTGCCCATGGATGCCAAACTTCTCCCCAGGGAAAACACCCCCGAGGAGAGGTGGAGCCACACACGTCTGGCCGCAGGACGCAGCTGTGGGGTGGATTTGCTCTGTGCAAGGGATGCAGCCCACACTGCCGAGGGACACCAGAGGCCAGGAGCAGGCAAGAAGCCGAGGGGGCTGTCAAGGCAGACTGATCCCATGGCTCCAGAGCAGCCCTGCCCCAAAGACAACGCGGCTCAGCCCTTAATTACCCGCCGTGTCCAGACAAAGCAGCTGGCACAGGCCAGAGGTGGGTGCATCCTCTCAGGATGGGAAGAGAGCATCCCTCCTCCTAGTTTCTGTGCCGCTGGCTTCACTGAGCCAGCCCCTCGCACAGGTATTTCCACAGCCTGACGTCAGTGCTGCTCCCAGGAGGAGGCTTATTCAGCAGAAGGAACTGTAGCTGCAGCTGCGTCTCTGAAAAGGGCTGGGCTATGCCCCATCCATCCTACCACAGCCCTGGGAGGGCATGGGGAAGGGCTGACAAAGCCCAGTCTGGCAGTAAGGATGCCAGATCCCTACAGGGATCCAGAGACAGGCATCCCTAGCAGAGAGAGGGATGCTGTCAGACTAACTAGATGCACTTCAAAGCAGTTGCAGACACAAAGGAAAGAAGAAAGAAAAGTGCAAGGAAAGGAGTCTGACAAATGGCTGGAAACAAAGCCAAGAGTCATGAGCCAGCAGCCTCATCCCTTACGCAGTTCCTCACAAAGTGGCCAGGAGATGGAAAAAGGTGGAAGGACAGGTTGAGGATTTCCTGCCCTTGCCATGCCGGGCCATATCCCAGCCACGCTGCCCTGCCCAGCGCCTGCACTGCCTTCCCATGCCCCTCACCCCATCCCCAGCCCTGCCCTCCTCAGGCACCGCCGGGCAGCTCCTCTCCCCCATCCCACAGCCGGTGCCGACGGTTACACCACACCCTGATTTACACCGCACCAAACACATATATTTAGCTTCTCTGCAGCAAGGCAAGGCAGCCCTCCAGCTTGCTGGGCTCCCTCCAAGTGAGCAACAAAGCCAGCTCAGTACAGCCTTGCCGCCGAGCACAGCCGGGAGGGAACAGGGAATATCCCTGGGGGGGCTCCCGCTTCCAGCCAAGGGGAGAGACAAGGTCTTCCCCGGGATCCAAGCCCCTGCATAGCCGAGCCACTCGGGTACAAGAGAAGGTTATTTGATTTCCAGCCACAGCCCTGACGCACAGCACTGCTCCTGTCCACCCTGCTGCTCCCTGCCTCTCCTCTGACACAGCCTCACCTACTGCAGGCACTTCCCTGGCCAGGAGCCTCCCATCTCCCGCTCTGGTTTGCAGAGCCAGGGCAGCCTCCAGCAAGTCCCTCACCATTTTCCACAGGGCTTCATCACGCAGCATCTAAATGGGATGCATTTGAGGTTGGGCAGCTTGGCTGTGTCTGTGCTGGGAGAGGATCAGGGGTGTTTCCAGCCAGGCATGGGGTTCAGCCAGGGCTGAGCCCAAGGAATCAGCTGCTTTCCAGCTGCACAGCAGCCCTGCATGTGAGGCATGGCAGGCAGGACCCTGGGGGGTGCAGGGGATGCAGCCCACACTGCCAGGGGACGCCACCAGAAAAATCAGAGGCCAGCCTGCAGCCCCTTCCCTCACTGGCCACACAGCCAGGGGCAGAGGGGCCAGCGAGAGCCGGGCACAGGCAGGCACACATGCAGACCACTCCCTGGATAGCTGTTGGTTCAGAGCACACTGTTCCTTCCCTCTGCACACTGAGATGTCATCTCTGGCAGGCAGTGCTGGGAGAATAAGACAGTTTCCTGGCCCATTTCAGCATGAGCAGGATTCTGGGACATGCTGGAGCAGCCAAGCTGGTCAGAGTGCCCCTCCTGCCCCATGGCTCCTCACCTCCCCACCCTGCAGGCCCCCACAGCTCCAAGCAGAGTCTGGCCCAGGGCTGAGGATGCTCAGGGTCTCCCTTGGGGCCATGGCACGGGTGCTCCCCACCAGCAAGTGCAGAGCAGGATGGTGGGACAGCTCTCCCCATCCTCACACCAGGAGCTATGTCCCACCATCTCCTCCCTGGTAGTCAGGGCCCTTGGCAGGAGCAATGGGCACCACCATCCCACCACAACCACAAGTGGCATCACAGCTCACACTCCGGGCTCTGCACTTGATTGCAACACTGTGGTGACAGATTTTCCATTACTTCTTGCTTGGGCGTTCCTGCTCCACCTTTCCTTTCCAGTCCCATCACCTCACCTCTCCCCATCCCTGTGCTCCTCCCAGGGTCTGCGAGGGAGGATGGGAAAGTGAGGATCTCTGTCTGCCTAGAAGTTGGGACACAGGTGCAGGACTCTATAATCCAGACACCAAACTGAGTCACCCAGGACTGGCCCTGGGTTTGCAGAGAGCTGCCTGCCAGCTCCAAGCCTCCAGCATCCACAGCCCCAGGAGCAGCACCACACTGTCAGGAGCCCCAGCAAAGCCCAGGACACAAGTGCCAGGGGACCCAGCCCTCACACCGCCCTGTGTGTGAGGGCTGGGTCCCACAGCCCTCCTACACATGCACAGATCCACAATCCTACAGATCATTTTCATGCATTTTTCCTGAGGGAAAAACTGATGCTAATCAGCCTGTTCTTCATCTTCCCACAGAGGCATCCCTCCCCCCGGCAGGGCTCTGCACAGGAGCATCCTTAGTTATCATTCTGCAAGGTCCACTCACTCTCCCAGACCTGGGAGGAGGCAGTTCCCAAGCAGCCAAGCCCGCTCCACGCTGGAGGGCCAGGGCCGTGCCGACACTGCACCGGCTGCACTTGAAGAGCCACTTCCTTTGTTAGGGACGGCTGTAATGGAAATCAAGCCCTCCTGCTTCTCCTGCCCCACCGTCTCCCTGCCTGAAGCCAAGGACAGCAGTTACTTATTAATTGCAGAGTGGCTCGTGCAGCTTGAATTTCGCCGGGCTGACCCGGCGGTGCCGTGCTCTGCAGGGAGAGCACCCCACACGGGGGTCAGGCCCCTGTCCTGCATCCCCTGTCCTGCTGCAACCCAGCATGGCCACGGGGCCAGGCATCCTCTGCATGCCCCTGGCAGCACATGGGCTTGGGCCCTCCTCGCTTCCCAGCTGGATGGCTCCTTGTCCTCAGTCCCACTCTGGAATTCCACCAGCAAACCAACCCTGGAGAGCAGCTTTAAGCCTGGTGGGCTGCTGACTCCCACCTGCTTTCATGATGCCCCTCTCCAAACAAACAGAGCCTCCCACCAGCCCTCACACTCCCCAGCACGTGCAGCGAGCTCCCCAAAAGCCAGACCCCGCCGCACGTGTGCTTGCTGCATCCCTGGGGCTTGTGCCTGCCTCGTGCTCGGGATGGGAAAACAGGAAACCCCCTGCTGCCGCAATCCCCTGCCGGTCTGGGAAGAAAGGATGGGAGGCGGAAAGACTTGGCCAGGGCTCTGCCGGTGACCCTGCAAAACTCATTTAAGGCTTAGCAATTCAAAAGGCAGCTAGGGAAATATGTGGCTGTTTGGCCGCAGGAGACTCTGGTCCCTCCGGAGCTTCCTCCCAGAAGTGATAACGTAAAGCCAAGCCCGAGCCCAGCCCGCTGCCACCTGCCAGCGCGGGATGGGAGCTGGCCCTGCACCCACCGGCTGCTCCTCCAGTTAAACATTCACTTCATCCAGCCAACCTCCCAAAGCAGGAAAGTTAGCCCCAGCCGTTCCTGGAAACAATGTCACAGACCTCAACCTCCTTTCAGAAAAAAAAAAAAAATTAAAAAAAATCCAAAAACCTATTTTTATATTTTCCTGTGCTTTTTAAAGGAAAAAAGCTCATTCTGTAGCTCAGGAAACGCCCACATCCTCCTGACTGCGCAGGGAGGAGCCCACTGGATTTTTCCAGGGAGCGTGAAGCAACAGGCGTGCTGGAAATGAGTTTTCCATCGGTACCCAGGAGTGCCGGCGCTGGGCAGCCGCTCCTCACCGCGCGGGGCCGGCAACGGGAGCGGGCGGCATTTCTCACACATGACCCGCGGCTGCAATCCCAGGCATTCGGGCAGCCCGAGCCGCCAGCGCTCATTCAGCACAGGCAGGGAGGCTCCCGAACAAGCGGGGCTTTATGAATCACCTCCCCGCTAAGCTTCGGGCCGGCCCAGGAATTCAGGAGCGACACCAAACCCCGGACGCGGAGCTCCCGCCGCCTTCCCACCAAACCACGCGGCCCAGCGGGAGGAAAGCCCGGCCTCCGCATCCCGGAAAGGCGGCTCAGAATTTGCATGGAGCTTTTATAAAAAAAAAAAAGCTTTTATAGCTTTTATATATATATGCATGGAGCATAGAATAAACGGACTCAAGTTTATTCTTCCAGAGCCTAGGCGGTTCCTCAGGGAAAAGCTCAAGGCACCAACAGGGACATGCTCCAGCCTATCTCAACTCTAAGCACAGAGAAGTTTTTTGGCTAGCTCCCGTTTCAGCTCACCAGCACCCCCTCTCCCCAAGTCTCTCTCAGGGGCAGCAGAGGCAGCATTCCCTGCGGGAAGGTGTGGGATGGGGGCTGGCACTGCCTCCTCCCGGCCTGTAGGGCCGGCTGTCCCTACACGGGGCAGGGGTGGGAAGCCACGGAGAAGCAGAGACCGGGACAGGGACCTCTGCACCTACAGAAACCCTCCCGGGGAGAGAGTGGGCATGCAGCTGAGGCAGGGGTACAGCCCTGTTCCCCCGCAGACCACATCCTCAGGAGACCCACAAGGACATGGGGAGAGAAAAAGAGCACAGACACTGCTGGGGGCTGGTGCTTCTCCTCCTGGCACAGCCTGGGCTTCTCCTCCGGCAAGGCAGGGGTCCCTGAGCCCAGCCCCGATCCCCCCACGCAGGGCAGGCTCATCCCTGGAGCAGAGGAGCAACTCTGCCCTGGGGTCAGTGCCCAGCTGGCTGGGTAGGCACTATTTTCTGCTTAAAAAGGAAAAGATTCACACAAAGAAAGACATCCAAGGGGCCAAGCCCTTCCCACCCACACACAAATAGGTTTATTTAAAGGAGGAAGACAGCAAATTCCTATTTCCCTGTGTTTACTTGGAGATGGCTGGAAAAGAATGAAAGCACCAATGACTCCAATGCTCAATCATCAGGACCCTTTGGTATTTCTCCACCAAACAAACGCACTGAGGCAACAGGGGCTGGACCCCGGAGCACTGGGGGGAGATGGGCAGGGAGGGTTGCAGGGAGGCAGCGCCAGGCCAGCTGGACCCCGTGGTCAGCAGGTCCCCAGAGGCAGCTCGGGCTGAAGTTCTAAATGCATCCCAGAGCCATCCTGAGTCCCAAGGGTGCTCACCCAGGGGGTCAGGTCACTGCTGAGGAGGCTCCGGGCTGGGGCAGCCCCTCGGGGAGCGTCACGGGGACACCGAGGCCGAGGATCAGCCGCTGCTCCCACCTCCCGGAGAGCCGGGCGGCGGCGCTCAGCCCGCGCTGCCTGACAGGAGACGTGCCAGCCCCGGTTCCCAGAGATCCTGACCAGCCACAGCCCCAAGCAGGGCCCTCGGAGACCTGCAGAGACTCGCTGCTGCCCTAATCTAGCCCAGGCGTGCTGAGATGGACCTCCGAGCCCAGGAGCTGCCTTTGAAAAAGTCCCGTCGAACCCCAAACCCTTCATTAGCTCGCCCAGCTGGGAACAGCCCGCTGGGGGCTGGCTGCCAGGCCAGACAGGGAGAGGTGAATGGCACACCTGGGGCCAGGTTTGCAGGGAATCAAAGAAACCGGCTGGGAGAAGGTTTTGTTTGCACCTGCCACTGCCAACTTCCCCACCCCAAGAGATCCTCCGGATCTCGGGAGCCCTCATCCCAGTACCGGCCGTGTCGGGTGGGCGGGATTCCCCTGACCCAAGCCAGCAGGTACCTGGGGACAGGAGCCACGCCACTCTCAGCACCCCAGGTGAGGGCACACACCCCAGCCAGGGCTCCTCACGGTCTTCTTCCCCTCCTCAGCCCAGCGAGCCCGGGATCACCCACACCCTCGGCGTCCTCTGCCCCTGGGCCAGCCGGCAGCAGCCCTCAGCACAGCCCGGGGATGCGGGGCAGAGCAGAGGGGCCGCGGCCGCTCAGAGGGCGCCGCGGGGGAGAAGGAGCTGCTGCCGGACAGGTCTCCAGGTGAGCGCCATGGGGAGCTGCGGCGGAGCGGACACCGGGGGGATACATCCCAGTGGGGGAAAAGGGGAGGTGAGGATGCACCGGGGCTCAGGGAAGGGGAGGGCAGGGATGAGCGCCGGCTCTGAGCTGGGGGACCGGTTTGAGGTCCCGAGGATGCGTCTCGGCGTGGGGAAGGGGATGCGGGGCCGGGCCCCGGGGACGCGCTCACCGAAGTACACGGTCTTGTCGCATTTGGGGCACTTGGATGCCATGGCGGGAGAGCGGAGCCGAGCCGAGCCGTGCCGTGCCGAGCCGTGCTGTGATGTGCCGCGCCGTGCGCCCCGCTCCGCCCGGCCCCCGCCCACCGCCGCCCGGGGGGAGCCGGGGCGGGGCTGCCCGCCGAGCCATCGCCGGGCTCGGTACGGCCCGCCTCGAGCCCAGCGCAGCAGGTGCCGGGACCCAGCGGCGGAGAGAACACCCCCTGCTCTGTCTCCCATCCCCGAAAACCAAAGTCGGGACACGAGTGCTCTCGACGTCCCTTTCCCGGGAAAAAAACCTCCATAATAAACAGGTTGTAGTGGAACGACGCGACTTGTGGGCTTTTACCGGCCCCAAAGGCACCGGCCGGGAGCCTCCCCGGCTGAGTCCGGCCAGCAGCCGCCCCCGGGACACGAGTGGGGGCTGGCGGTCCCGGACAGCCGCCGCAGAAGGGCTCTGGCATCTCCCATCCCCCGCAACCCGTCCCCGCCCCGGCCCCGCTCGCTGCCCGGCTCCAGCGCCCGCATCCCCCGGCTCCCGGCGCCATTCCGCTCCGTTGCCATGGAAACTCCCATCTCAGAAACCCCTCCGGCTGCAAAGGGATGCTCAGGGAGCCGTGAAGGCACGGCGAGGATGCTAGAGGAGCCACGATGCCATGGCGAGGCGGAGGAGCCCCTCTGTGCCCGGATCGTGCCCCGCGGCGGGGCTGCGGGGGCCGCAGGGCAGGGGGTGACAGCGGTGGTGACAGAGGGACAGAGCCCGTGGCTGGGGAGCTGCGGGCCTGCACCGCTGTGTTGGTAAACAGGACATCTGCCGCTCCGCAGGCACAGCCTTGCATTATTCATCGCCGGCAGCCCGGCTCTGCTCCGCCGCCATTGTCACAGGATTCTTTCTCTGCCGGCAGCTGGTGCAGCTGCCAAGCGCCCGCCCGGCCCCCGGCAGCCCTGGGAAGGGAACCTGGGGCTCCGGGATGGACGGAGTGACCCTGCCGGCGAGTACGTGGGGCCGGAGGGGCCGGGGATGCCGAGAGCGCGTTTCTCCATCGCCCGTGCACCCTGCTGGGCTGGAAGGCCCAGGCATCCCTGTCACTCCTCGGCCAGCTGCTGTCACAACAATGTGTGGCTTTGTGGCCGGCGGGGGCAGGTGGCAGCGGTGCCTCCAGGGCGCCCCGGCCCCACACGGCGCCCGGGAGGGGCTCAGCCCTGCGTGTCCCACCGCGGAGCCAGTGTGTCCCAGCCCAGGCCTGCAGCCACCAGGGCAGGGCAGGAGCTGCGGATTTGTGGAGATTTTGATTTCCAGAAGAGCAGCTGCCTGCTGCAGCACAGTCCCACAGCACTCCTGTGGGTCCCTCTGCGGTACCTGGTGTGTCTGCAGCCCTAAAGCACCACACGGCAGCAGGCAGGTGCCAGCACTGCATCCCCGTGCCTGCAGGAGCTCCTGTCCCATGCACTGAGGGGACATCCTGAAAAGGCTCTCCTGTCTAAATCCGCCACATCCCACACTCTGAGGCAGCCTCAGCTGGTGTTCCAGCCCTGGGGGCTGAGGGGTGTGAGAAAAGGAGGAAGAAGGCTGCATTCACCCAACAGCCTGTTTGGGGAGGCCACAGGAAAAAGCCTGGGCTCTGCCACGCCGCAGAACCAGCACGCAGGAGGTGCCGGCCAAGGACTTTTCAAGCATAGAGGCTGGGGGAATTAAGACAAATCACCTGAAGGTGTGAATCCCTGCCTGCAAATGCGCTAAATCCCAAGCGGATATGCTGGTTCAGGAGCAAAGTGGCTTTAGTTGGTTGTGTCTTAATCTTCCCCGATTTAGGCTCGGCATGCTCCTGCATGGAGGGCAGGGATGTCCTGGCGCCTCGGGGACAGGTGACCCAAGGCTGAGCAAGAAGGGATAGTCGAGCTTCTGTGGGGACAGCACGCCCAGTGCCAGGCAGGGGACAGCCTGCTGCCGAGGGGACACAGGGTGCGAGGGGACACAGGGTGCGGGCAGGGGGTTGGTGGCACGTCAGGAACACCCCTGACCCCGCTGTGCCTCTCCCCAGGCAGCACATTAAGGATTTTCACCAAAGGGTGCATTTTCCATCAGAAATTTGAGGGCCCCATCCCTGCCCAAGGGCTGAGCTGGAGTTTCCCTGGCAGCGGGTGACAAAGCCGCCTTTCAGCGGCCAGGGGAGGTCTCTGGCATGGGCCGTGCCCCCTGCAGCAGTGCCCGGGGGTGTCCCAGCCGGGATTTCCTGAGCTTCCCGGGCGGCACAGGGCCCTGGGGGCACTGCCGCTGCTCTGGCCGTGCCCGCAATTCCCCACTCCGGGGCTGTCAGGGGGATTTCCTCCGTGAGAACGCGGGGGCTTGCAGCCGCTTCCCTCGGCTGCTGCGTGGGGCGGAGCAGGAGCCGCATGCCTGCAGCATCCCCTTTTCGGCTGGAGCTGAGACTGAAGCAAGCCCACATGCTAAAGCTGCCGCCTATAGCCCTTCCCCAGCCAGCAGCGGCTGCCCCCGGGCCCGGCAGGGGCTGCGAGGCGCGGCGGGTGTGGTGCCAGGCGTGCCGGGCTGGCCCTGGCCCCGGAGCAGGGATTGCCTCCACTGGGAGCCCACAAAAGGTGCGAGGCTGGGACCTCTGCCTAGGGCCGGTCAGCCGGAGAGCTTTGCACAGAGATTAAGGGAAAGTGAGGAATAAATAAGGAATAACTCCCTCCAGGCTGCCTCTCCTTTGGCTCACCTCTCTCCCCCTCCCCGCGCTGACTCCCCTCAGCTTTTTCTTCATTCAGAGACAAATACCACAAAAAAGCATGGACCCAGGCGGAGCTGTTCCTAAGGGGAGCTGGGACTGGAAAGCCTTCCTCTGCTCTCATGTTTTCTGGCACCCAGGATCCCCTGGATTTGTTACAGGGAAGAAGAGGCTGGGGGGTGAGGGGGGGTGGGGAAAGGTTATGGGAAAACCCCTGCTGCTGGCTTGGTGTGCCCAAAGACCCGTGATCCCTGTGTGGCCTGCAGACCCTTGGCTGGTGCACCGTGTGCAGCCACAGGCCCAGGGCCCTCTGTCCTTCTTTACAAGGTCATCCCAGGGTGACACGCTGCAGCTTTCTCTTTTTTTTACCCCTGAAACTCCTGTGTCCCAGACACAGCCCACAGCCAGGGGCTGGTGGTGAAGAATGGCTGCTGCCCCTGGCAAGTAACAGCCACTGCCCACGGGCCAGCCCAGCTGTAACCCGTTTTGCCTCAGATCCTTGCATTAGGCAGGAGTTCCACGGAAAAAGTGTTTGGGCTTCCCTTCATGGCCTGGGAGCAGTTCCCTCTGATGGGATGCAACAGAAAGAGCCTTTCACAAAACCTGGCAAAACACTTTATTTCTTATTTCATTTACTTTCCACAGTCCTCCTGGATGTGCAACGCCTGCCAGCGTGGATCTGGCTGTCCTACACGGCCAGCTGGGGCAGCACGGGAGGGCGAGCAGGGCAGCACCCTGGAACAAGGGAAATCTGTCCCCCAGCACAAGGAGCCTGGGGCTGGCTGGGGTGGGGACCAGCCACATGGACAGGGGACAGCCTGCACATGCCGGGCACCCAGCCTTGCTGTCGGAGGGCGGCCGCAGGATCAGTGCACAGCTCGGGAAGGGAGCACGGAGGCTTAGGAAGGATTAGCAAGAGACGGGAAGATGGAGGAGCAGAGGACAGGCGTGCCGAGGGCTGGCAGGGGCTGGGGCTCGTCAGGCAGCACATGCCACTGACCAGGGCTCGGCACGTCAGTGCGCGGCCCCGGCCCCTGCCGCTCCAAGCATCCACTTGTCGCTCTTCTCCTTTAAAAGGCATCCGAGCCGCAGCCCTTATCAGGCAGGGCCGATAGCGCGGTCACGCCTGCGATAAACAGGTTTACAGATATCCCCCTTGTCCTTGCCGTCTGGAATGGATGTCCCCGTTGTCCCTGTGAGCTGAGGGGCCATGGCTGCCAGCCCGGTGAGGATCCCAGCAGGCTGCACGCAGGTGCCGAGGATGCAAGCGCTCGGTGTGGACCCCCGTGGGACAGGCATGATGCCTTCGTGCAGTGCTCCAACCAAAAAAAGGCAGGAAACCAGTTGAAGAGACCGGAGCACAGCACTCAAACCCATGCCAGAGCCATGGTGAGACTGCAGAGGGTGACCAGGGGTAGCTGGCACCGGTAGCGCTCCCCCAGGTTTCCCAGGGAAAGAGAAGGTGTCCCAAGGAACGGACTGTGCTCACACCCAGGCTTCAGTGGCAAAGTTCAGCTCAGGGCAGTTGGTCATTAAGCCCTCGTAGTCCCAGGGCCCCCCCCGGACACGCTGTGGCCAGAGGTCGGGCTGGCTGAGGCACAGTGTGGCTCTGAGGGCTGGCACAGCAGCAGGAAAAGCCTGCACAGTGGCTACCCAGCTTTCATGTGTCTGTGCCCCACATGCACACCACCTCCAGGAGACTCTCAGTGAGCCCCTGGGGTAGGGAAGGGACTGGACACACATAATCCAGCACCTCATGAGCGTTGCAATGTCCCCGTGGCACTATCTTCTCCTTCAGCATCACCCACCCACTAGGATGCATTTGGCCTTGGTTCCCACCAGACATTGTGGGCATCTTCCTGGGATGCAGGGAAACGCAGCTTGGCTCATCATCCACGTGCTCCACACATTCGCCTCCCTCCTGTCCTGCCTGGGGGCAGCCAAAGCACAGGCAAGGGGAACAAACTTGCTCCTGCTCAGATGGAAAATCTCTGAACGAGCACAACTTGGCTGAAACTCTCTGGCCAGAACCTGTAAATCTGCTCCCTGTGACGCTGCCAGCATCCCACGGAGCACTGGATCCAGGTGGAGACTCCCCTTGCAGGAGGGAAGGGAGGAAGCTGTCTACAGAAAGATGCTGAATTTATGTTATTCATTCTCATTCCAGGAATGTGGTTAATGAACTTGCAAAGCCCAGGGCAGGAATCAAGTGTGCTTCAACCCTGACCTGCCCTGACTTTCTTCCAAGCTGAAGAAGAGGTGGAGACAAGCCCCAGCCCCACAACGCATCTGAATTTACTGTGTGTCTTTTCTTGAGGCAGCTTTCCTCCTCCTGCATGGGTGAAACATGATCATCAACTGAGTCTTCCACCAGGCTTTAAAGCTGTTCAAGCGGGACAAAACCCTTCTGTCAGTCCCCAGGAAGGGAAGCGAGGGCAGGAGGGACAGGGGGACGTGGGCCACCCCAGCCTCCTCTCTTAGGAAGAGCCATAAACACCATGACACTGAAGACACGTTCATATTCTGAAGATGGGGATCACGGCAGATCCCATCACTGTTGTCTCTTGTAGGCTCGCCTTGAAAGGCACCGACTACATTTACAGGAAAAACCCCAAGCAAACCCTCTTTCACCAGCTAGAGAGGGCTGTCATGTCTCGACTTGCCTTTCTGCAGTGATCTTTCTCCCTCTAATGCTGCTGCCAAAGCTTATTTTGGTTAATGGTGTTTCTAAGTCTGTGCCCTCTTGTTGGATTAAGGAAAATAGAAAAGATTCAAGATCCACTTTCTGTAAACGAGTCAAATTCCTTCCTTCTCCTCACAGTCAAAATCTGCCAGATCTTATTTGTGCTCTTCCCTGAAATCCTCCAGGCTGGCACACCGCCTGTACCACTACTCCTCCCATGCCTCCTGTGAATAGGTGAGTGCCCCTCCTCCTGTGGCAGTGGGAAGCAGCTCCACCATGATGCAACCCTGCCATCCCAAAGAGCCTCTCCAGCTTCCCAAGGTCTGGCTTGCGTAACACTTGCACAGAGAGCCAGAGCCTGCAGCAGAGCTGGCACCGGCTCCAAATTTCCATTTCAAAAGAAAATTTCAGCGCGTATTTTGCTTTACAACTCTCCAATAGTGTCCCGGTTACAGCCCTCCTCCCACAGCAGGAATGCCAGGTTCAGAATTGTTAGTTTTGGTCATACTTTGCTTTTTTTCACATTGTTTCATCAGTGCTGTTAAAGTCAGGGCACTGCCTTCATGTTACAGCAGCAAAAACAGAAATCACGGGGAGCTGCTACTGACAAGCTGGTAAAATGCAAAATGCAATGTGAAAAAAAGCCCCCAAAATACCAAAGTTAACTTAAAAAAAATTAAATCTGTAACAAAATCATTTTGGCATAAAGTATTCTAGGAATGTTTGGCTTTCTGTTTTGTTTTTAAAATACTTCCCTGAAGAACTTCCTGCTTCTTTTTTAAGCCTGTAAAATGGCAAGCACGGCACTGAGTCTGGAGGTCAGCATGCTCCCCATGTGAGCACGGAGCACAGCCCTCTCCCAGGGATCGCAGCTGAGCCTGTGACACATCTGCTTCCACGTCTGCATGGCAGAGAAGCCACCGAAGGATTGGGCTGCCAGGGACACACAGCAAAGGGAAAATACCCAAATGCAAATGACAAAACATCCCAATAGACCTGGCGGGCTTCGGGCGGGCAAGCACTCGCCGGCTCCAGGCACTCCTCCTCCCTACAATCTCAGGGGCTCTTTAGGAGGTGGGAAGCAAGGGGAGGAAGGGACCTCAAAAATGGGACCTGGCCCCAGCTGTGTGAACGTTCTTCTGACAAGGCTCTAGAGCAACAGGGTGAATAACCAAAAGCAACTCCTGCAGCAACAGCACAGGAATGTGAATACATTGAAGAGATCAGCACAGGACAGGCTTAGTGACAGCAGCAGCTTAAGAGAGCGACCATCGGGCTTAGATAGGTCATTGCCTGGACCTACCATTCCCTGCACTTCCCAAGAGCCAGCATTTTCCTTCGGTTGTTGAAGGGATGTTCCAGCCCCTCCTCCCAAGCTGGTACAAACATAAGCCAGTGAAACACATGACAGTGGAGTCTGCTACTGCACATGAAAAAACAGCGTCTCTATTGAAGGACACGCAAGGGTCCTTCAAAGTTAGGGCAGCACAGGACGTGCTCCCTCTCCTCGCCTGGACTCGTTCCCAGAGCAATCTCTGGAGCGGCGCCAAGAAAGCTTTTAAGTTGTTGGAAACCGCAGGGCTGGCACCCCCAAGTGGTTCCTGCGCCCTCGGTGCAGCCGGAGCCGCCTCTGGCCGGGCTCACGGAGAGCTCATCCCCATCCCCGGCACCCTCAGCACAGCAGCAGCTCCGGCCCCCCGGGCTGTCCGGGCCCCCCCGGGCTGTCCGAGCCCCCCCTGCCCCAGGCACAGCAGGGGCCAACTCAGACATGGAGTTTTCCGAAGTGATGTGTTCGGATTTCCTTTTGCTACAGGAAGGAATCCACCAGCGCTTGCCCTCAGACAGAAGTGTTACAAAACCTTCCTGCAGCCGGCGTCTCTCACCTACAGAGGGCCAATCCTAAGGACTGATGGTGACAAAGTAAAACTGCTAATGGTCACTGGTGCTGCTCGCAGCCTGAGGGCTTTTGTGCCCTTCCTGAGTAGCACATCCCTCAGGAATGGCTGTCCTGTCCCACTTTTAAGTTGTGGACAGGAAACCCTGACCTGTAGCACAGGACACACTCAGACCTGCCAGGGTGCACAGCTCCTCACAGCCACGGAGTAAATCTTACCACTCCTGAGCAGCAAACGAGAGCCAACACAGAGCCTGTGCCGCTCATCTCGGAGGACAGAGCAACGCAGAGCTCGGAACTGCTGACCCCCAGGGATGTCCCTGTGCCACATGCCAGAGGCAGGCCCGGAGCAGCAGGACCAGGAGCTGCTGTGGACAAAGGGCTCACGCAGAGGCCCAGCCCTGCATCTGCTGCCGGCTGAGGAGGAGGAGGGAGGAAGACGCCTCTGAAGCACTGGAAATGTTTAAACTGCACAGAAGAGGAATCAAACTAGGAGTGACTCGGCCTCTTGGCCTGTACAATGGCCCTGCTGGCACAGGGAGCCCGGAGAGCAGGACACAGTGCTGGGATGATGGACAGCGCAGGGCTGTGTGCCCCAGGCATGCGGAGCCCGAGCGAGGGTGGCTGCTTCAGAAGAGACAAAAAGCAGATGTTTCACAAAAGCTCACTTTCCAGGTTTATTAAGTAAAGTTAACTGAATTGTTTTCATTTTGTGGGGCTTCCTTTCCATCTAACCCCGCGGGTTAGGAGAGTTGCACAGAATCACGGTTGGACTGTGATAACCCAAATACAACTTTGGCTCATCTCACCGCTGACACATATGGAATGACTTTGGGGTTATTACATGCTGTGTCTGCTTGAGGCAGGTACATGTACAGATCAGCACAAGTTGCAAATGATAGTTTACATCCTTTCAAAACCAAGCAGGGCATCCAGCAAATGCACTGCCATGAGAAGACACATGAAAAAGAAATTATACAGACTTTCAAATACGTAAGAAGTTCAAGAGATGCAAGAAATCTCAAACACAAGAAATGTCAAGGGGGAAAAAACACTTAAATTCAGACACAATGTGTTCAAATGAAAACCCAGCTGCAATTTAAAGTCCCTTCAAAATGGGAAACATACAGTAACGCAATTAAAGAGGAACCAGGTCTCATCCTGGGAAAAAAACGTGTCCAAAAGCACTGATGCACAAACAGGTTCAGAGTTCTAAGCAAAATGTCCCTGGGCATTGGTGTACTTGACTCTTGGAGCCAGAGCAAAGCAATTCATTACACTTGCTGGGCCTACTGCTGGCTCTTGGTGGCCTAACTGCATGTAGGATCCCAGGTGTCACCGAGAAGGCAGCACACAAACTGCTGGTTACTGGGAGAAACACCACGGGCCACATCTCCCAGAGAGCAACTAGAGTAAGGACACCTAATTCTGGCAGCCTGGCTCCACTGCACACAATGTTAGTGTAATGTTCTGCAAGGTTCTTCAGTTCTTAGCTCACTCCTTTCTCAGCCTGAGTTGGTCTGTCCTGTGCATGAGCACAACTGGCTGTGCAAAATGATCCAAAAAACAGAAGGGACAGGACCAAAGAAACCTGGCTGAACCTGGGGCTGCATTTTCAAATATCAGTTAAAGATTGGAAATTTATCTACAAAAGAAATAATATAAATGAAATTAAAAAATGGCACCGTCCACAAAATTAAAAAAAAAAGAGAAAAGAAAAATCTTACAACACAGCCTCATAAAAATGGCTTTGCAACGAGAGCTCAGTCACAAAGTGAAGGGTTCTAGCTCTTCATACATCAGAAGAGGAAACAAAGCTAAAAAGTACTAGTCCACATTCTCTTAATAAGTTAAACTTACTTTCCCTCCCCCTTCTACAAAAGGGGTAGAAGCAAAAGGGAAAAGAAGCTACTAAAAATTAACAAAACAAAAAAAAGGAAAAAATAAGAAAAAAAGATAGGAGAGAAGGAGAGAGTGTGAGAGAGAGAAAGAGAGAGAGAGAGAGAGAGAGCAGTCTGTGGTCAGAGGCTCAGAGCAGGGCTGAGTTCCTTTTAAGGGTTTAAAAGATGCAAAACAGTTCCTCAAAAGTTCCCTCTCTTCAACAGTGAGCTCAATGCTGTAGCCATGGAAACTCAAGTAGATACTGGAGGAGAGATTGCCAGCAGATCCTCGTTAATCCTCGATGATGATGGGCTCATCATTCATGGGCTGGCGGAGCTGCACTGCCTGCATGGGCCGCAGGATAATCGGCTTGTAAGGGCGTCTGGCGGCTCGCTTGGCTTCCGAGGAGGAAAGCAGCTTGCGGATTTTCCTGCAGACAGCAAGGAAGAAAGACATGGATTACAGAGGCACCGTGGGCTTCTCCAAGGGAAACTGGGCCGGCACATGTCTGCTGGGGTGGCCTGACAGTGGTTCCCTCTGCAATGTCTGCCCTGGGAAACTCAGGTTTTCTGATTGATAAACCCCCCAATGAAGAGGAAATCTCATTCTCTGCTCCAGAATCCTTCCCTTGCAGAGCAGAAGGCATTCTGGTTCAGCCTTGTAGGACCAGGGTCTCTTGCTGTGAATAGAACACGTGAAATAGTCAGGACAGCCAGTTTCCACGCCACTGATTTATTCTGAATTTATTTGGATCAGCTGGATGTGCTGCAGGTAGCTCTGGGGAAGTTTACAAAGCCAAGTCAACACCAACAGGGTGTTTCCCCTTCTCGCTCCTCCCACACTGCACGTGCCCCACCCAGAGATGGGCAATATTCACATCTTGTACTTGGCTAAGGATTTCCCTGTGTGTACATGACTGGCAACAAGTCCCATCAGATGCAGGAAGCTGTTTTCCATACGGAGAGAAAGCAAAAGACAGAAAGACACACCAAAGTTTTAAAATTACCAAAATAAGTTAGACAGAGACAAATACTGAATGATTGCTTGTTTCTTTTTGTTAATACCAGGCTCAGAGATAAAGGAAGTATCATAAAAAAACCCCATCCAAACCCAAAAATGCAGCAACAATGAAAAATGTACTGTGTAATTAAAATGAGGAGTTCTTTTACAACGGATGCTGTGGTGGTCAAAGGCACATAGAGATTAGAAAGGAAAGTAATAAATACTCCCAAGAGTAGTCCACCAGTACCCACTATGAGTCTTCAGCTCAGGAACTGGAGCAACAAGAAGGGTCTGATAAGGCAGCACTGCCTTCCCTCACAGGCTCCTGACAGAAGGAGGTTTTGGCTGACCAAGAGAGGAAGGCCTCTACCATCCACAGCTCAGCCACCTATCCCCCAGTTTTGTTTAGGGAACACTGCTGGGGCAAGAGAGTCTTTTTGTTGGCTGTGTTGGTTGTTAGGGGTTTTTTGGTTGGTTGGTTTGGTTTATTTGTTGATGGAAGAGACACCCTCTCACAGCCTAGCACTGTGTTGATTTCTGCATTTGAGATGTGATGGTTGCTGAAGAAAGTGGTCAAAATACCTCTCCTCAAAAACTTACCCTTAGCACCATCAGGACTGACAAACCATCAACTTCAGCTGAAGATTTTGAATCACTTCTTGTCAGATTTGGTCATCTTTTAACTTGTTTGGTTTTGTTTTTTTTTTCCCCCACTGAGCAGGACAAGCTGCTGCACTTACACAGACACATTTTTTGCTTGGCCCGTGTCCCCGTTTCTTCAGCATTTTCTAAAACTAAAAGGCCAAAGGGTGAGGAGAGGTGAAAAGGTGGCAAAGTGGTGGGGGGTGGGGAGAGAAAAAATAAAATCTTGATATAATGACTTTTCCAAGATGTTTAACTGCAGTTGATCCACTTTTAGCCAGCAGAGCTCCTTGCAGCACCCGTGTGTGCTCCATCAGCCACGCTGCCATCAGAAACACGTCCTCCAGCATTCGAGATTCTGATCAGGTCACCCGCTGCCTCTGCTTGCATGAGTT
This sequence comes from Nicator chloris, assembly GCA_013400495.1. Classification (NCBI taxonomy): domain Eukaryota; kingdom Metazoa; phylum Chordata; class Aves; order Passeriformes; family Pycnonotidae; genus Nicator; species Nicator chloris. The sequence continues at coordinate 73,950 of WAAE01003983.1, read as the reverse complement.
ATAAATACCAAGTTCCTTACTGGGAGCCTTCAATTCAAAAACTTACTCCTTTCATTCAACCAACTTTTCAAACTGCTCCTTCAGAGCTGTACAGTTTTCCAGCACCGTTCTCAACACAGCTACACAAAAAGGGGAGAGGGGGAGTGTGTAAAACTTCAGGGAAACCTACTTGCTGTGACTGAAAACACAGCCTGACCCCTCAGCTGGAGGATGATATGCAGATATTGCAGCTAGATTGATTGCTACAGAGCCAACACAAAGCTCAAATTGTTTCAGAGCTCACAAACAAGTCTTGCATTCCTGACACTGGAATGCAGCAGATGGTTCAGGGAAAAGTTAGAGGTGAAATGCCCGACAGAAAACCCGTGCTGCTGACAATGCTCCATCGCTCAGGCTTCCCTGCTCTTCACAGCCTGCCAGAAATCTCCTTTCACCACTCATCAGTCAGCTAAGCAGTGTGGCTGTCAGACAAAGAAGCCTGGGTAGTTTTTTTTTCTTCTTTTCTTTCTCTCCATTTTTAAATGCAAGCGATAAGATCTTACTGAGCTGATGTCTATCACTGAACCACGATTTTCATTAGAGTTGTGCTGGTTGCTGTGGGACTGATCTTTCCTGCCTCAGTCGGTGGCTCTGCATGAGCAGAGGATTCTGTGTCTACAGTATATTGTTGTCACAACCAACACCACACTGGATGAATACTGTTACAGATCTGTCCAGGTCAAAGGGCAGGACCTTGTACTGACACGCTGCCATCACGCACCTGCCGTACTTCATGTGCCTTGGATGGTGAAGATGTCAAGAAGAGTTCCCTAAATGCAGGATTATGAAACAAGCCTGGACCATCTAAGGGCTGCATTAGAGACTGTAAAACCTGAGTCCACAGTGGCACATGAATCTGAGAGCTGCAACAGGATCCCAGTACCTCTTTACCAGAGCAACAGCAGTAGTAAGAAAACTGCTTTCCCTGAAAATTAAATCCTTCCCTCACTTTATTTTCAATGATAGATGGAATTCCACTGCTTTCTTTCACAGCATCTTGCAGGCACAGATAGGAGAAGGCAAAGACATGGCAAAGATATGAGCTGGTGTGAAATGCACAGTTGTATTGAAGGTGTCCATAGGAACAAGTCTGACAGGGAAAGTAATTTCATGTTTCTTCTGAGTTCCAACAAGGTGTTTCCTGCACTGAAAACTCATTATCCAAAAAATCAGGGGCTAGTAACTTGAACGTTACTAGTATCACCTATTCTACAAAGCCCATCTTTGATACTAGGCCCACAGAATAGTTTCCTGACACTTGAAATGCTCTGTAGGTTAAGGAGAAGTCTGGAGATGCCAGGACTCTTGACTATGACCTTTGTGCTGAACAAATGAAGACTCAGAGCAGTGCCAAATTTAGTAGTGCCAGAAGAGACAAAGCACTAAAACTCTCAACCTCCTCAGTCACTTGAAGGGTTCAGACATCCAGTAATTGCCAGGTCCATTTCTGCACGTGGAGGGAAAGGTAAGTGCTTCTCTGCTGTTGGGGCACTGATAGTGCAAGTGTTGATAACTCCAGGCTTCAGACCAAGACAGAAGCCAGACAGCACTCTGCTGTCAGAGAGGGCTGGAAAGCAGGGCTGCAGCTTTGCTCTGACCTTCCTCAAGGTTACCCAGGAGGGAGGCATCAAGTTCTTGGGAGGAAACCACACAAGCCAATTTCTTTACCTCCTCACCACACCCAGGAGCAACACTCCTGTCCTAGGAATACCAGTACTGGGAACTTTGCCTTAGGGATTAGGTCACATAGCTTCTACCACTGTCAGCAGTTTGTAAACAGTTTGAAGTGAAACTCACACATGGAAAGTTTCTTCTAGTATTTTTATCCTGTGGGCAGACCAACAAGAAGAACTAGGACTAGCAGAAGCAGTACCACTAAAGGAGGAAGACGGACACTGTGGGGCTAAATCTCACTGCTACTGGTGGCAAATATAAACCACTGAAAAATGAGTCAACTCAGCCCACGGAAACCCTCTCTCACCAGCAGGTTTCAGGACCCAGACACACGTGGAGATGTCCTGAGGGGTAATGCAAGAGGACATGCAGAGCTTTGTGTATAGGAGGCTCTGCTCCTCAGTGTCATCCACAAGCCAGGAGGGCCTCATCCTGTCCCTCTGGGATGGGACCTCCAAGGGCAGTGATGGGTCTGAACCAGGTGAATTCCCACCTCAGTCTTCCTTCCCTGTGTGCCCAGCTCCTACAGGAACTGCTCAGGAAGAAGAACAAGAAACTGCTTTCTCTGGAATGTAAGTGCATGATTATTTCCCACCCTTTACCTGCCGCAGCACTGGCTGTGGTCTCTGCATTCAGTCTGTAGCATCAGACCTGCTGAAGAGATCCCTCTCTAACCACATCAGCTGCAGCACCCACAAACCAAAAGATATCCCCTTAAATCCTCTGAAAGACCACGTTTCCTACCTGGTTTCTTCAGTGGCCATGTAAAAAACATCATCTGGTGCATCAATCCAGTTCATCCTCCTCCTTTTCACTGGAGGCATGGATCCACCACGAATTAATCGGACTTTTGTTGGGTATGATTTCCCATTGAGCAGCAAGTTTCGGCTTGGTCCCTAACGTGATACATAAAACAGCACAGTTATGGACGGCAACAAACCTGCAGCAACATGTGCTAAGCACTCAAAGGAAAAGAGAATTAAAGTTTTTGTATGGCTTGCTGAGAGTTTAAGGTAAACACCTCCCCTTCTGGCCCAGGACTGAACACAGAATTCACGCATGAGCAACTGTTCACAAGCAGTACAAGTCAGGCACTTTCAATATGCAATAGGACAGCAATACTTCAGCGACAGGACAAATAATAATTGGAAGGCATTACCAATAATTTGTGGCTTGTGTCTGAAAGATGACATCGAGTTCGAAAGATTGAGCATCAGACTTAGATTTCAGCTACTACCATAAACCTAGAGCAACTCTATTGATTTCAGGGAAGGAAATCTAGCTACAGAGCAAATCAAACACAAACCTCAGAATTAACAGTTATTCTGGAGTACCAAACTTACCTGTATCCTTTTTGTTCTAGGGAGGTTAATATTTAAGGAGGATAGTATAGAATTAAATATGTGGCTGAAAACAAATCTAGTACTACAAAGCTTAGCAGCTTTCATGATGAAACCCTTTTAGTATTGAACACCACAAATTTCCCATAACACAACACATTTGCTTTGCAATTCAACACAGGCATCATTTTCCAGACTCACAGTAACCCCCTTACACTCAGCTGGAAAAACATGAGCTGTTATTAAGAGAGGTGCAGATGAAAGGGAGCAAAGTGTTAAGCTTCTCAAATGCAGCTGTCCTTGATCACTGAAGTCCAGTTCTGCTGCCCCTCCTTCCTGCTGATCAGCACATTGAGAAATCCCACTGCAACCAGTAACACTGAACAGCTGGGGTAAAGGTGCAAAATGAAGGCCCAGAAAATTTGATATGCATAAATTAAAGCTGGTCAGAAAACACCCTGGTATAAATTCAATGCTGGTATTTCACAGGCCATTGTCCAAGGTCAGACCATCTCCCCAGATGTACCAAGGCTTCCCCTTCTGCCCACGGAATGGGAAACTGAGTGTTTGTGTGAGAGATGTCTGCCCTGGGAGGTCCACCTCAAAAGGAATGGTGGGGACATGGGGTCTTCAAATCCTTAAATGTCAGGTCATTGCAATAGCTCAACTGAATTTTAACACCTTGACTTACAGAGGGAAGAATTCAGTCTAAAAACCAAGGAGAAAACCCAACAAAACCCTGCGTCCATCTCATTTTGTATCTGAGCAGAAAACAAAAAATGATGACTTATTTTTTGACCAGCCTTAATCAACTGCTCTAGTAAGATCTGCTTCCCGAACATCAGGGCTTTAGAGCTAAACAAACAAACCCCCACCTTTTATACCCCTATGCTCTTTAAAACTGTTGCATACTAGTGCAATAATTTTATTTCTTGGTTGCCCAGCTCCATGTTATACAAGACAGCATCAGCACCACAGCAGACCACTGAAATACTTCAACAATTGCTTTTAGATTTGATATTTGTTAAGCAAAAGCTTTCAAATAAAAGCTTTTCTGATGGCTTTTTATTTCCCCCTCTAGGTTTCTCCAAGAATTCCCTTCATTAAGGTTGCAAAACATATTTTCTCCACATATGCAAGATACACAGGAGAAGAACTCCTCCAACTTTTCCAAGAAAAAGTTCTTGGAAATACCTAGAAAGGGCACCCCTGTGCTTCCAGGTTGCCTTTTCTCTACCTACATGGCAAAATCTATTTCAAATTATGCATCTTGAAATGAGGATCTTTAATTTTTCATTCACGCTTGATCAGGCAACCAGAAATCAAGGCAGTTCTGGGAGTTTCACCCTAAAACACCTAAAAAGTATTAAGTCATCAGAGATTTCTCCCAGTGCTCTGAGTTGGTTTATTCAGCAGACACAAACAAGTAGCCAGTCTTCTCAGTGACACAGAATGAAGCTGAATTCATGGAGGAATACAATTTACCACTTTGGTTTGAGGAACAAACCAAAGGAATGCTCTGTTATTCCAAGCAGCCTGGCACACCCAGGTTCTGGCCTTCCCTCAGGCCACTGCACGCTTCCCCAAACACTGCCAGGTCCAATAATGCCTGTGATCACTGTGCAGTGCCCATCAGTCACACCTGCTGCTGGCTGACCTGGGTCACAGGGACCCTGCTGACACTAATGCGTGGTGGCACTTCAGCTAACGAGGCAAGCTCCCCTTGATCAACATCAGATCATTTCTGGGCGGGAAAAAATGTGTGCTTCAAGTTGTTTCCCATAAGCCACGTGCAAGGGGGAAAAGGGATGCACAGCCTTTGCACTGGCCCCTTCACCATCTAGTGAGAAAGCATTCTGCCAGAGACACATCAATCAGACTGGCTATTTGCTTCTGTCCTTTGATTAAACTCAGCACAATAGATGAAAGGCTACAAATAGTTTTTACTAAAAAAAAAAAAGTAAAATACAAGCATTCTCAGCAGGTAACTTGCACACCAACTTGCTAAAAAAATAAAAAAGAAACTGTTTTCCATACAAACGCTTCCATCATGTAAACCTTTCTCCTTCAGGGAAATACATTCCACCTAGAAACACATCCCAGAACTTTGCTGTAAGCAGCCACTCAGTTTCTGCATGAGCAGAAACAAAATGCTCTGTTCAAAACAGGATCTCGTTTATAGATATAAAGATAGATAGATTTGAGGTTTAAATTGTATTAACCACTAAGATGATTCAGATGCCCCAAAATATATTTTTTTCCTTTTCAGTGAATTAGGAAGTATGACCAGCTGCAAACAGCAAAGGTGGAAGTGAAGCACTATGGTTTAATGGGGTGTTCTATCTAGCGTGGGTTAATAATTCTTTTCCCTGTTTTGGTTAAATGAACATTCTCTTACCATTTGTCTGGTTTGTCCGTGGTTAGGCAGACCTAACAAACAGGAAAGAGAATAGAGCTGGTAAGACCATTGCTTTTCCAAGACAGAAAAAAGTACAAAATCAAAACACACGCAGCTATGATTACAACTGTGTTGTTTTGCTAAGCCTAGAGTTGCCTACTGAACTGACTTCTGCCCTCCTAGAAAGGTGACTGAGAAAAACTTCCTTGACAACAAGGTTTGAAGAGCAGAGGCACCAAGTCACAAACACGTTCCATTTGCCCAGTCTCTTCTCCATTTTCTCCAACCTTGCTTCACACTATCACTAGCAGCACATCTCCTCTTTCAGATCCCAGGTTTGCCGCGCGCCTGGGGAAAAATCTGACGTTCTCTTTTAGTCTGAGGAATTTACTGACGTCAAGAAGGAGAAAGTGGAAGGCATTATTCACTGTCAAGACAGCAACAAACAGGATCTTTCTTATCCTCCTTGGGTCCCCTGGGAGCTCCTCAGCTGAGACATAGCTACAAGCTGTTAGCAAAGAGCATATCTGCTGAACCTGCCACAAGTCAATACCTCCTCAGGCACAGAGCACAGGCACTGCAGCTATCACAGAGCCCTTTCCCAGCCACACACACAGCACCAGGCACCACAGCTCACCGTGACCAGGTGCTTTGCTGTGCTATCAGGTACCCCCTCACACTGCCCTCAACTGTACTGCGCACACACAGGACCCTGCAGGACTCACAAAGCTCCTGGGATTTGAGGGAAAGGCGTGTTGCTATAAGGCAGCACGGCCTGGCACAGAATGGACTGAGAGACCCAATAAAGCTCTTTGTTGGCACTGTTTCGTTTTCCAAGATGCACATTCCCAGAAAACTTCATTAGCACCCATGCATCAAACCACCTCCCTCTGGCTGAGAAGCAAAATATCAGAGCATCAAATCCAACAGGTATTACAGGACAGGCATCAGCAAATGCTGTTGCTGTCTGCAAAAAGCCTCAGTATGAATCCCGCTTTCACATTCATAGGATCTTTGAACCTTCCCATTGCTACTGAGTTAGCTGGTTTGAAAGAGAAAAACTTTAAAGAATCCAGCCAGAATGAACTTCCACAGCTCATGGTCTGTATTCCAGCAGGTTCCTGGAGGTTCTCATTGGTAAAACCAAACACATTGTTCTTGCATCAAGTATGACAGGAAACACAGGGCACAGTAAAGCGTCAGGAGTGAGGAAGGCGGAACAGGGGACATTTTCTGAGCATTGAGTATCAAGATATATCACATTAGAATCATCAGTTTATATCAAGTATATTTTCCATCCTGTGTAGAGGTTATGCTGTTACCTACTTCAAATGGGAAGACACATGGTTTCAGTTCTTGCCACATTTTTGTGCCTAAATATCCACAGAGATGCAGAAATAGCTGCCAAAAAGATTTCCATCAGGTCTGTAGGACAGATGTACCAGGCACCGAGTAAGAAGGCCAGTAACAACCTTTGGATGTTGACAAAGGCAGTGCAGGTGCCAGATGATCATGTTTTTACATGGGAGCAGCCATCCCAAAACACAGCTGTGAGCAGCTGTTTCACAGGGATGGACAACGGGCTCCACGGATGCTGGGAAACAGCACAGCCAGCAGGATGCAACCAGAATCTGTCACCTTCAGAGCTAAGCTCCAGCACTCATTACTTTCTTCCCCCTTTCATAACTGAAAGATTATGTTTTCTCCATTCACAGAAACTCAGACAGACGTAAATCAACTGACGCTAGTCCCTGGATTGAAGCCACATATTTTCTTTTAACCACACTCCAGATCAGCTCTTCTCTTGTAGTAAGAACAACCCTGATGCCAGAAAAGACTGTCCTAGTACATGGCTGCTGCTGCAGTGACTATTGCTGGATATACAGCAGACAGTAAACAGTGCTATTTCCAAGCACCAGAATTAAACCAGAATGTTCCATGGTGAGAAGCTGAGGGATGCAAACTGAGCAAAGGCTGAGCAGAACTGCTGCTTGTTCTGAGCCCCAAAGCTTCAGAGCTCTCAAGCAGCACAGAAGCAGTAATAAAAATAGGGACACACCTCCCTCCCAAATTGCCATTTCTAGGATAAAGCTGTCCATGACAACTTTTTGCTCCAGTAAAATAGGACACAAAACAAAGCTACAGCTTCAATGCAATTTATACCCTTGCTTTCACAGCAATAATGTATCAATTAACATATAAATATTTGGTGAATTAATCCATGAATTTTCACTTTAGTCACACTTCAATAACGGGAGTCTGAAACAACGAAAACAGGCACTAAAATGACCTGATTCAGTTTGCAACTAAAAAAAATATCACAGTAAGAGCATATGCAGCTAAAGCACTGCTACTCAATGAGCAACTTCTATGCACAACTGTCACCAAAGAGAGGCAGAGAGACAGCACATCTGTAACCCATCGTGGAACAGCTGGCAAGTCAACAGGATGCATCTGGACTGGAAACTACGGATTCTCACCCAAAAGTTTTTGGTGGCTTCTGTGTGAGAGAGGAAGCCTGTGAGACAGGTACCTCTGAAAACTAAACCAATCCTGTGTCTGTGGGTGACTGGTGGCACAGGCAGAGAACTCACCATGCCAGACTCACACCTGCCCCACATGCCTGCTCCACTTTCACAGGTGAAGATGTGAAAGATGTCTCCCTGTGCATCCACAAACAAGTTAAAAACAAGATAGCAAAAGAAATTAAATCAGGAGAAAAATACAACACTTCTGGCAGCTCCTCTCCAGAAAAAAAAAAAAAAACAAAAACGAAAAGAAAAAAAAAAAAAAGTCTGACTGTATTTTATGGAGGAATGTCCAGAGAAGACAGAGGGTAGAAAATGTGATTATTCCTTTGGATGATATCTAAGGTCCAACTGCTTGAATTTACACAGCTCCACATCAGCATCAACACTGACCTCCTCCAAATGACACAAAAATATACAAGCAACAAAAGGACATGTTTTCAGCATTGACCAAACCTTTAAAACCACGAAGTGTAAAGGTATACAGTGACAAATATAAGCAGGTCTTCCACTATCTTGCAGCCAAAGAAATTGAAATATACTCTGAAAACTCCAGATTAAACATTAGGGCTTTTTTACCCAAAGGTGTAGAAAATCTCTTGCCATGATATTCCTCCTGCCAGTCTCCTGTATACACTGGAATAAAGAGGAAGCCCCAGAGGATAAAATGAAGTCAAAGTCAATTGAAGGTATAGATGCAGAGAATCATAAATGTCCTTTGTCACAGATGATTCTACACTTTACTGAAATGGCAATAAAACAGCTGATCACTGCACAGAGACTAACTGGCACCCTCAGGGCGTGTCTGCTCCCCACAGCTCAGTGCCAAGCACCTCAGAACTGTTCCTGAAGCTAAGCACAATCACAGAGATTTTGGCTAAAACCAGTCCAGCAGGTTACTATGTCCTAATGATCCCTTCATTCCTGAAGTACCAAAGCTACAAGTGAATATACTTTCTCCCAAAGAAATACAGGTGGGGAAGGGCTACCACAAACAGCAACACAAGTCTGTTACTACTGCTACTTCACAGCTTTGTGTTATCTTTCGAGGATGGGGAAACCACCTCTCAGTCAAACAACCTGTTCCTTTTCCAACAATCTCATGCTTTTGGATTTCTTAAAAAAAAATTGAATGAAAGAACACCTAAACTTCCAGCAACTACAGCACCACCCCAAGAGCATGCTGTGGAAGTAGGGGATAGCTAGCACCCAAAAATACAGAGAGAAAGAGAGAATCTAATTTCCCAATGGAAAGCAAACCAGCACATCTGGTCTCTCTGACTCTAGACATGCTCTTTGCTGCTCCAGTCCCATCCCCTGCGACTCAGCATCTTCATGGCAGAATTCCAAAACTACTCTCACTGCTCATGTTCTGCCTGCTGTTTTGCCAACACCACACAACACACAACTGCCATGTGGAGAAGCAGGAGAGCCTAAACCCTCAGCAGTGAGCCCAGCACAGGCTGGAGCACAGGGACGCTCCCATGAAGTTCCTACAGCAACCTCCAAGAAGCTGCTGAAGCATGGAGAACTTTGAGCTTGGTCAGAAGCCACCCAGTGCTTTTCCACTCCTGAACATCCACACTGCTGCTGCGTATTTACAGCCCATTTCACAGTCTGACACAAGTCTGTACAGAACTGACCCTCGTACCAAGGAGGAAGAGTAGCCCAGCTTCCAGCCTGGACACAACTCAGAGTTTGGAAACTTGTGTTTACTCAAAGTTCCTAATTCCAATCGTCCGCATATCCACCACACACAAAGCAAATGGGTCCTTCATCGAGCAATTAGTCACAGACGGCATTTGGTCTTTACTTTGTTCACCCCCAAGAAGTATCGTGCAGAACATATAATATACACTAAGTAGCACATCTGCAATCACAACGAATGCAGAGAATTTCACACACTCCTTCACAACCAGTGACTTCACTATTGCTTTCTAAAATCCATATATCTTCATGTGCATTTTCCTGTTCCAAAAGTAATCCTTCTCCTGGGACTCCATCCTTCCCAGCAGTAACAAAAACATCAACAGTACCACATTTGTGAGCAAGCTAGAAAAAAATATAAAAATTCATGCATGAACGAGGCTTGATGAACAAGGATTTCACTTCCACTGGTTCACTGAAGGCAGTCTCAGTGTGTTGACATATACACACATACACTTTTTGCCAGCTTGCAAGAACACTTGAGCACACCTGCCTCTCTTACAACTACCAAGAGTGTTTTACTACTGTGAGTGTTCACCTGCTAACAATCAGAGGCTACAAACTTTCAGAAATATAAGTGCAACAAGCAGAATAGAGCATAAATTGTGCCTAACACCACCTAGACTAATATTTTCTTAAAATTCTGTTGTACATAAAATCAATGTTAAAATTGCAACTTACTTACCTAAATAAGTTCCTACCAAGATTGGCAAAGGAAAGGAAAAGGAAAGAAAAGATTTAAGGTTAAAAAAGGGAAAGATTCACGTAGTTCAGAATACAGTAGCTCCATGCAACAAATAGAGATAAACAGGCTGGTTTGGCTGTAATGAAACACAGAAGTGAACACAGTTCTCTGTTGGACAGATAAAACCAAGACAACATTAAACACACAGTAACTCCAAATGAGAGATTTTGCAAAGAGCAGCTTTAATTTTGGATGAGTAAGTATTGGTGTGTACCCAGCTCCTGCCACCAAGTCCTGCACATTAACCTCACTGGTTTTGGCCAGCACTTCCTACAATGCTTGGTCTAGCAGGTCACACTCACTTGCTGTAACCACAGCCTCTCCCACATGATGTGTCTGTTCATGCAAGGCTGTACTTCTTGCTACAAGCACATCAAGAACCCTGCTAATACTTTCTCAACAGTGACATCCAACTGCAGAGAGCCAGCAGCTCTCCTTGGATAAGCACATTGAGAAGGGAGAGCTGCTCTCTGTCTCGGGGTTGAGTCAATCAATAGTGTCCACTCATATTCCAAAAAGAGCATCGTGGTGGATTCTGCCTGGCTGTAGCACACCAAGTGGTTAAGAAAAGAGGAGACAAAACTATGCACCTCACTGCTTTAGGATTTGCTGATCCAAGCTATGGGAACTAGAAAGCACTAGTTCCCATATTATTCGCTGTTCTCTGCATCAGGAGTATTATACATCATAGACATATATATGCATATATATCTAGAGATAGACAAACAGACATGCATCTATATATATCTCTGTGAGTGTGAGTGTGTGTATATATA
>WAAE01003983.1:661-62676 GCA_013400495.1 Nicator chloris | reverse complement strand
ATAAACGATATGTGTCACACATTCCACTCAGTTATAAATTCAGGTTTTGTACTATCCAGGGCACTTGCAATTCTGCCCTTGCTCTGTTATACAGTAATTTCCTCTCACATTAATTACACCTGCTCTCTACCACTGCCTTGGGATATGCACTCTCCTCTCAATCAACATTTGCATCTTACTCCATGCCATCACTCCTAAATGAAATAGTTTTCACTAGCTGATCCAGAGAGCATGATGCCCATCTGCTGATTTTATTTTCAGATCTTTCTTCACAACACCAAAAGAATACAAAATCTCATGTGAAATTCTCAAAAGTAAGTGGTACTTTCAGCAAATAATCTTAAAGCAAGGAAGTTGCACAGGCACATGGTTCTTGGGGTGTCCAAAAAGCAGTTCAAGCAACCTGACATTCTTCCCAGCTGTGCTGCAGCTGGCTCTGAACATTTGCTCTCTTATCACTAGTCAGCACTTCTGGGGTCTGGATTCCAACAGCTAAAGCCAGGCCCAGCACCCCACCATTTATTAAAGGACAAACACTCCCTGCTGGTTACAGTAATTCCTGGATGGGCAGATTTCCATTGGCTGGTTATCCCTCAGTTTAGAAAGACAGCTGGAGTCACTGGTGATAAAGGCAGAATTTTGATGCAACTTATGCATACAGGTAAGTCCACATTTTCTGCAAGTCTACGTCAGCCAGAAAAAAACATATATGTATATGTGTGTGTGTGTATATTTAAAATATTGAGGTAGTTTTGGTCCCCTACACAGCTGATATTAGAGAACTTCCCTATCCTTTCCCCTTGATAGCTGGTTTTGTTCAAGAACAGTAGTTCCACTGCCATGCTCACCTCTTGATAACTAAACTAAGGCCATGCCAGGCTGATGAATGTTTCCACTTCTGGTTCATTCACATTTCCCAAAAACGATGTGAGAAACAATGAACCAGAACATGTTAAATTAGACTGACATTCCACTTTGGTTTAGAAATCCCCAGCAGCAGAAGCAAGGTATTCCAACAGTTAATTAACCCCACTCAAAAATCTGCAGCTTGTTTCCAGCCAAAGTTCCCTACTGTACCTTCTGGCTACTGCAGCTTGTTATTCCACTCCCAGCTAGACTAAAAGCCCTCTATTATTATACGTCTGCTGTTTCTGTCAGCAGAGACAAACATCTACAACTTCCACTTTGATAAAAGCATTTTCCATTATACAGTGTATTTTCCAGTCCCTTCACTGTTTTCATGGCTCTTCTCTAAACTCTCTCCAATTTTCAGCATTCGACCCACTACCATGTTATCAATGCAAGTTTGTTGCTGGGAAAAGCCTCCCCTTTATTGCAGCTACTCATTCATGTTCTCCCTCTTTCTGCCAATTTTAGGAGTGCATGTGATGGCCCTGAAAAACAAATTTGATTAGATGAAAGCCAGCATGGTGTAACAGAGAGGGGAGAAAAATAAAAATCTAACAATGCTCCCTCCCTTCCCCCAGCAGGAATTTGGATAGCCAAGAATCACAGAGATCCCACACTGCATGGCTGAAAGGAATCAAGTAAACAGGTTCCTGCACACAAAAAATCCTCTCCCTCTCTCTCTAGAGGAAGTTTCATGACAAAGATTTTCAGTTGAGCTCCAGAACACTAATGAAAAAGCAATAAACTACTAATTTTTTAACATCTCACTCTATTTGACAGCTTATGAGACTCCATGTACTTTTCAAGTTCCAAAAATAGGATTCTGTAGCAATTTGTCCATGCCAAGTTAATGCTGAAGGAGAGCTGGGAAGTATACTGTATGCCTAATGATGCCTCCAACATGATTTAAGGAGAAGGAAAACAAAACAGACAAAAGAACTACAATCTTCTTGTAAAATAGGGTGGAGGCAGTGAGAACATGAGATTAAGACTATTTTCCTGTTCTTGGAATTCAGGTACTGGTGAAAATTCAAAATGCCTGGCCAGATGAATCATATTCAGAGCTTGAAAAAGTTCAAGTATCAAGAGTTAAGCAGAGATGCAGTCAGAAAAAGAAAAGTTAAAATTACTTAGCTGGAGCTACAGTAGCAAGAGAGAAAAAACAAACAAACAAACACAATTCCAAAGGAAAAATATGAACTACTCCTTGAAGTTCAGCAATTGCCGTGTATAAACATGTACCATAATGCTTTACACTATACAAAGACACAAGCTGCTACCCGGGTCTTTCCTGCAAATAAACCTCTTGATTATATTCTGCTTTACAACCTGGCTTTGAGGAAAGCCTTACAAAACCATCACATGCCTCCAGCTCAGCCATAATTCCCAGTGTTCAGACTTCCCCCCCATGTTAAAGGTGATGGGCCAGCACCACAAGGCTTTTATCACCAGCAAAGGGACTTCAGCTAAAGCCCACCATAACAGTGTCCCCTGTCCTCTGTCACAGACTGTGGCGCAGTGACCTGTCCATACCCTAAGATGTCTTCCAGGTGCCACCAACACAGCACATCAGCAGGAAGCAGAAAAACCGGATAACAATTTTTTACTAGGTTAACATCTCTTTGGAAACTATTGAAACACAGGTGGACAAAGTGTCTTCCTGCACTTAAATTCATACAGAAAGAGTATTTTCAGCCTCTCTGTGCAGACACCTTAACACCATCCTTTTTTTGCAGTACACTCCCCTACAGTGACCTAAACCAGTCAGTATGCCAGTATGAGAAACATGAAAATAACAAAGGAACAACTCCAATTTCCCATATTATCTATGTAAGTGCAGAATCTGACCAGTTATAACAATTCAAGCTTGCTCCCATTAATCTTTTTCTACTATTTTAGGTCAGCTATAATCCTAAAATCAGTTATTCTGGATAGATGGGTTTATTTCAGTTCTTTTATACTCACTCACTGGCTCCTAAATTCTGGCCACAAGGCTTCATCACTCTCACTGCCATTCATTTCTTCACACCAGTTCCAACTTGTGCCCTTCCTGTCAGCAGCCCCCCAGACTACTAAGCCTGGATGACTCCATCCAAAACCAAGGAGAAGCCTCAGTGCCACAATCCCAGTCCTTTAATGGCACAGGAAACCAGTTGTATCCATGCCCACAGACAGCAAGGTTTACCAGTTCACACACAAGGCAACCGGGAACTTGTGCTAAGAGGCACCAACACACAAATGGACACCAGGACAGGAAGAGATTCGTCAAACTTCCACCATCTGCTTCCCTGTGCCCAGCAGATCTCAATCCAAGTTCTTGAAATGTTGTTTCCTTGCAGGTGCTTCCCTTCCCTCCGGGTCCTGACAAAGCTTCCAGAATCGCAGGCTCAGGAAATAATACAGATGGAAAACTGCAGCATGGCAAACATTTTCCATTCACAAATAAATCTCAATCAACAGGTTTAAGCTGAACTACTCACAAGAATATCCAGTTAACACACACTACCCCAGCAGGTAAACAGATTCTGGGAGTGAACTGGACTCTGCTACCTAGCAGTTACAGGAACAAGTGCTCCAGCAAGTATTTCAGTGGCTGGCTGAGAAGAGACTGAACAGGGAGAGCAGCAGGTGCTCAGGAAGATCCAGACCCTGCACAGCTACACACACCTGCTTCACAGAAACACAAACTCTGAGGAACAAGTACTTTTCTAAAATCATCTTGCAGATAGCTCTAGCAACAGTTGTAAGTGAATGCAACACTAAAACAGGGATCCTTCTTTTCCAGAATATCGTGGTGGGTTATCAAGTCCACGCTCTATGCAGAGAGAGCCTTCTGGAGGGAAGGATCCATTCTTCTACTTCCCTCCCTTGGGCCACAGCATCTTCTGAGCTTCCCAAGTGTGTCATCTGCTGAGGAGGACATTTATCAGGGGGCAGCAGGTGCGCCCATAAGCAGGTAGTCACCAGGAGCTGTGGAAATCCAGTGAGCTATTCTGCACCTACATCCCTCATTACTGGACAAAGCTTTTGAGGAAGCCAAACTGATCAATGCAGTGGGTTTTATTATTCTTCCCAAAAGACAGGTTACAAAGCACATAAAAACTCAGCAACAGGGTCTCAAGGAATAAATTCTCAAAGAGAGCAAGATAGTAGAACAACCACTGTCCACACTGCTGTATTCTCCACATGCACTCATATTTGCATGCATGTAAATATGGGTAACAGCCATCCACTGCCTCAGCCATGAAACACGAAGATTATCATCAGGGCATGCAGTGCTGGCCAGTTCATGGCAACATGTAAGCTTAAGTTTTGTGTTTGCCTGTTCACAGTGACATTTTGTGGTTGTCTGTCTCCTAAATATCCAAAATTGGTCTGTTCTACTGAATTTGGTGAAGTGACATGTATGTGTTTCCTGCCTTATCACAAATGAAAGATTCTGTCATCTCTTCTGTATTCAGAACAGATTAATTTTTAACAAGTGGAAATTTTGAAAGTAATTTTCTACTGCAAGCAGAGAATGTGCAGATGGTCTCTCAGCAGTGAGACTGTCCACTCTCACTGGAAAATACAGAGGGTTGAACTTGGGACTTGATAGAAATACTGTCTTCTATTTCTTTTGGTCCAAGTGAATTCAAAGTAGTTCAAGACACGCGAAACTTTGCTTTCTTAAAAGTCAAACAGTGAAACAACACCTATTTTCAAACCAACCATCACAGCTTCCTGCAGTTGCACAGAACTGCTGGAAGACTGCTCTATCAACTTGAGGAATTAGGAATCAATTCTGAACACAGGACTTCATATCTTCAGTACGGTTGTACAACTTGATGCCTGCATGTGAAAAGCCTGAAAGGTGAGCAGCAAAACCATGGGTGGAAGTGGTTACCCAAGGAACACTTAGACATCAACACAGAAGGTGCACACAGACTCATTAGCCACAAAGCACAGACAAGCCAGCAGATGAAACTAAAAATCACTCTCCTAGCATAAGCTGAGCGCAGCTTCAAGGTCTTACCCCTGCTAGGCATCAACAGGCGCTTCTTCATGTTGCCTGATAGAGCACAAGTGAACAGAAAAGAGAAAAACATCACATCAGCAACCTGAACAGCAGCAGTTTTAAAAGTTCTTAACGTTAAAACACAATCAGATATCAAATGTTTGTAATTGTATTTCAGATAAGCTATATATAAAGTTAAAATTAAAGGTAAAAAATGAGAAAGACTCTCTGGATCTCTCTCCCTGCTGAGAGTAACCATTACACCAACTACTCTTTTTGCCTATTAAGAAGAGCTACCTTCTCTGTACTCACTCCCATTACAACCATTTCAACAGACTCTTTTCTCCTCACCTGAGATAGAGACTACACTTTCTCTTCCCTGACACTCTAAAGCAAGAGCAATTCTTCAGAACAGAGACCTGGAGTCCACGCCAGGAACATCCTGCTTCTATCTCCCACTTCAAACACCTTTCCCTTGCCTCCTCTTCCAGAGGAGGTGAAGCCCAGGCACACAGCTGGTCAGTAACAGGGCCAACAAGGGAAGCATCACTCAAAAAGTCTATTAGGGTATTCTTCACACTACTAATTTAAAAACTCCAGGGAAGTTTCTCCTTCATTATCCCATTTGTGAGGTTGGCCAAGCCAGGCAGAGTTCCACTAGCACAGTGACTTTATGTGCTTGCACTTCCCAGGCAGTACACATCATGTGCCTCACCCAAAAGGAGAAATGGGACAGGTGGCTTTTATAAAAGTGTTTTTTTAAGAATAACCTCCCTCAAGAATAAGAAACTTGGAATTTATATAAAGGACTATGAGTTTACATAATCCCCTTGTATACCAAAAGGACAGAAGAAAAAGCTTATAGATACAACATAAATTTTGTGGAAAAATATTTACCATCCATTCCATTGTGTTGTTCATAACTTCTTTTTCCCAGAATAGTTGGGGACCCATTATTAATGACAGGTGTAAACTTAGCAGGAGTCAGATTGTTGAGAGAACTGGACAAGCTCTTTGCAGGATCTGGTTTTGGAGGACATGGATGAGACTCTGGTGGAAAACAGCAAAGTAGAATTTTTTTATTAGCAAAGATACTGGAATTATGAATCTGAAAACAACCTGCAAACTTCCAAGGTGACCAAGTACACCTCCTCATATACAAACTATATCAGTCAATAGTTTTGACTGGACATTGCTACTGATATAAAGCATTTCCATATATTTAAGAATTCACCACTACTAAAGATGTTAAAATCATTATCAGAGTATTATCCTAAAATAAGATTTGCTAGCAAAAGCACTTTGTATCTATTTCCGTAACACTGTTCTCCAATAATTTGGGGTGATTTTTGGCGTGCTGTATACTAAAACCCAACTTTGGCCATGTTGGTCATGCAATATCCCTAAACTCTAGGGAAATTTCAACTTTGCCAGTTTGCCAGAAATGTTTATAAAAAATACAATTTCTCCAAAACCAGCAAAAAAGTGAAGATTCCAAGACCCACTATAAAGAACACAACATCTGAATTCAAGCTTTGGCCCAAGGCAGAGATCAAGCCCACACTTTTCAACTGAAAAGACTTGGAGAAAGTTACAGCAAATGGGAACTTCAACCCAGTCTTTCTCTCACAGGCCCAACAGCAGAGTAACAAAATTATACAGAGTAACATATAAATTTAATCCCACTAACAACACCAAAGAAACCTTCTTGCCAGGAAACTCCATTTCCATCAGTCTTTTCTCGAGCTCAGTAATCCAGTGGAGACCCTGACACAGTGCAAGGAAAACTCAAAATCTACTTCTACTTTCTGGACAATTATTAAAATAAGGATTTTATCCAACAGCAAACTTCTCCCTTCATTTGCTCTCTTTTGTTGCACTATATGTTTCTAAAGGTTTCCCAATCCATGTGTCCATTAGTACACAGCAGAAGGACAACACCCAACAGAGAAGCAGTAAATATTTAATACACCCTCAGCCTTACAATATTTCATCAACAAAAATGTTCAAAGAAACCTAAAATAAACTCCAGTGCTGCTCATCTAAATAAAAAGGGGATCAATTCCTTGCTAAGCTGGAAGTCTTCAAAGTGCCCCTGTCCAAGACATCCCTGAGGAGAGACTCGCATTTGGCTGCCAGAGCAACCTGAGGGATGTCTGCAGGGCAACTGGGAGCCCTGGGAAAAGGATCTGGCATTTGGAGTCAGCACTGGCGTGTCACACAGCATCACTCTCGATGCTTCCAGCACCTCAAACTTACACCAAAGTTCTGGATGGAGCTACTCAGTCCTGCCCAACAGATCGGCTCATGAGGCAAAAGTCCTCAAGAAAATTGTGATTAAATAAGATAACAAAAAACCCACCAAAACCCAAGAGGAAAGTGAGAAATCAAAGTATCATCTCTTTGCCTAGATTCAGCACAGAACAGCCATCAACTGATTCATAAGCTGTGGGACACAGTACTGTCCTAAACCCAAGAGGCTTCTTGGAGGACCCAGCTGTAGAAACTACCTCCAGACAGCCCAAAACCAGAAGTAGTGAGCAATCAAATGTTCCCAAAACATGATGATAGTGCCTCCACCAGCAGGTGGTAACTTGCCCCCCTATACATCAGAAATCACAGCAAACACATGCCTCCCTTCACTTGAAAAGGTTTCTGATACAGCTTTATGACCCCAGAGTGGATTCCAGAGACACTGGGTCTATCAGATTAAGTGAGAAAAGTAAATAGACAAGTTAATGAGATGGGTTTCATGTTTTCTTTTGTTTGTGGGGTGAGGTTTCTTGTGCCTTGTTTTTTTGTTTGTTTGTTTTAATTCAGAATGAGCATCTAAATCGAGACCCAAGTGGAAAACCCAAATGGTCAGCAGAGTAGCTAGGAGAGTATTTTCTGTCTTTGGGGGGTTTTGCATGTGATGATTTGGTTTGTTTAATACCTAAATACCGCAGTACGGCTTCTAAAGGCTTTCGAACCACTTGCTTTAATAGCAATGGGTTTTCTGATGCCTCAGGTAAACGTGCTGTGCCTGTAAAACACAGAAAAAGAATTACAGGGTGAAGACATTCAGCTAGTATAGCAAAACCAAGTGAATAACTCCAGTGTCCTGAAAGAGCTTTACCATTAAAAGGAATTTTACAGGTGGCAAGCAGACCCTGGCAACAGGACACATACACAGAGAATGCTCCACGTAAGAGCAAGTGCAAACGTTGTAAAACAAACAACTTACGAACTTTCAAAGTTATTTTGACCAGCCTACCATCAGTTAGAAGGCTCTGCAAGTACAGCTAGGTTTTGTGAAAGCCCTAGCTAAGTGCAAGAGAGCATCTCAGCAAGCTGCAACTCTAAACTTTACAGGCCAGGAGTCTCAAAGGACTGCTTGGCAAGGAGGTCCCAGCTGCAGCACACTTACATTCTGCTTTGATTGCTGCACTGTTGATAGGCAGATAGGGGTGTCTTGCAGCGTGCCAAGGGCGCAAGATATCTCGACATAAACGTCTGGCAATTCTGGTCAGTTTTGTTGTGTGGAGATAGAAAGCTTGTCGTGTCTTCATAGCAAACTTGGGACTCCCACTGTTTCGTACCGGCACACCATGAGGACTCTGAAGGGAAAGGAAAATAGAAATGGTTTCTGAAAAAGCAATTATTAGAAAGTATGGTTCTAAAGAAGGGGAAGTATTACGTAAAATCACCTTCAACTACTGATTCTCAGACATAAGAACAGAAATGGTACTACAGACAACAATATTTTTAGCCCAGCTATTTCCCACTTCCCAAGTCTTACCCTAAATATCTCAAAGGATAAAATGAAGGTAAACCTTTTCACCCTGCAGGGAAGCATTTACTTCTATGCTGTCACAAGTTTTAAGGTAGGGATCCAAAAGCCAGATATGAAGAAGTTACCTGGTGCTATCACATGATTTAAAGCTTATAGACTGAACAGAAAGACTCTCCAGTTTTGGGTGCTTAGGGTTGCTCTGGAGGTACAATGTAAACTCCTTACAGCAAAGCATTTGTCAGAAGGAAAGGAAAATCAAGAAGAGCTGCATCACAAAAATGCACACCACAAACTCACTTTCCAAAGCAAATGTATGCCACACAGGAATGGTTTTGGCTCAAAGCTGCAAGAATTTGTTTTAATTCACAGAATTCACAGAATATCTAGGTTGGAAGAGACCTCCAAGATCGAGTCCAACCCAGCCCCAACACCTCAACTAAACCATGGCACCGAGTGCCACATCCAGTCTTTTTTTAAACACATCCAGGGATGGTGACTCCACCATCTCCCCAGGCAGACCATTCCAGTCCTTTATCACCCTTTCTGTAAAAAACTCTTTCCTAATATCCAACCTGTATTTCCCTTGATGCAGCTTGAGGCTGTGTCCTCTCATTCTGTCAGCTGCTGCCTGGAGAAAGAGACCAACCCCACCTGACACAGGCACCCTTCAGGAGGTTGTAGAGAGTGATGAGGTCACGTCTGAGTCTCCTTTTCTCCAGGCTGAACACCCCCAGCTCCCTCAGCCGTTCCTCACAGGGTTTGTGTTCCCAGCCCCTCACCAGCCTCGTTGGCTCCTCTGGACATGCTCAAGTGTCTGAATGTCCTTCCTAAACTGAGGGGACAGAGCTGGACACAGCACTCAGTGTCCTTCCTAAACTGAGCGGTCAGAGCTGGACACAGCACTCAGTGTCCTCCCTAAACTGAGGGACAGAGCTGGACACAGCACTCAGTGGCCTTCCTAAACTGAGGGACAGAGCTGGACACAACACTCAGTGTCCTCCCTAAACTGAGGGACAGAACTGGACACAGCACTCGAGGTGTGGCCTCACCAGTGCCCAGTCCAGGGGCAGAGTGACCTCCCTGCTCCTGCTGCCCACACCATTCCTGATCCAGGCCAGGAGCCATTGGCCTTCTTGGCCCCCAGGGCACACTGCTGGCTCATGTCCAGCTGCTGTCACCAGTGTCCC
Organism: Nicator chloris; assembly: GCA_013400495.1. Classification (NCBI taxonomy): domain Eukaryota; kingdom Metazoa; phylum Chordata; class Aves; order Passeriformes; family Pycnonotidae; genus Nicator; species Nicator chloris. The sequence goes on along the minus strand of WAAE01003983.1, from coordinate 52,808 downwards.
CAGGTCCCTTTCTGCCTGGGCACTGTGCAGCCACATCGTCCCCAGCCTAGAGCACTGCAGGGGTTCTTGCAGCCAAAATGCAGGACTTGGCACTTGGACTATTAAACTTCATCTTCTTGGACTCTGCCCACCCATCCATGTTCCAAGTCTCTCTGCAGAGCCCTCCTACCTTTCAACATTCTTACTCTTAACTCAGCAAATGTACTCACAGATGCCAAATATTTATTGCATATAGTAACAAATACTACTGGAAGACATTTATCAGCTACTGAGAACCAAAGCAATTATCTTCTTTATGAAAAGTAACTAAGTCAACCAATGAAATAATGCAAGTAGTATCTTGTTATCTCAGACCCACCCATAGCTGTACAACAGAAAAAAAATTCAGTTTGGGGAGAACAAGGCTTTCCCTTCTCTAACTATTTACATACTTTTACTTAACAAACACGAGGTATAAGGCAGTTATCTCAGCAATTAGGAGGCTTCAGCAGGCAAGAGAAGCTTGGAAAGGATAAAGGCTAAACAAAATAAATGGAAAGGGAATAATAACAAAGAATATGAGAGAAGAAAGAAATTATCCTGAGATAAAAGTGTGTGCTATCTTTCTATCCATGTGGTACAGTTACTTTTTCCAATCACCTTAATGTCTCATGCTTCCAGATTAAGCTTTCATCAAATTCAGACAAAAATCCAAGAATTTGGTTTTCAAATAAGAGAGGAAAAATTAAACAGATACAGGTCATACAATGCTTACTCAAACCTATCAAAAAAAAAAGGAGGGTTATTAAAAAAAAAATAGGATTAGGTAGAAAAACAAGATAAAGGATCTCTAAAAAGCCACTAGCTGTCTGGGGTATATCTAATTTTGAATATGCCTTGGGAGAGTAAATAGGTTTCAGGAAATAATTAATTCTTTTGGAGAGAAAAAAAAACAGTGCTGTTTCTCCTACAGCAAAAATTATGAAAACCAAATACCAGAAACACTGGCTGGCATTTCAGTTCCTCCCATCTACACAAAATCATTTCATGGATTTGAAGGCTGGTTTGCTAAACAAATGATGGAGTTTTTTTTCCTCAGGACAGTATTTGGCAACAAATTACTTCTAGCTGAGGTTAATGCGCCAACTTCTGCTTGACATGAAATACCAAACCCAAGGACAACAACGAAGGCTGAAGGCATTCTTTTGGTGGTTAAATATTTAAGAACAGTGAGCAGGCAGTTAGGTAGCATGACACTCAGCTTGCCAGGCAGAGACAGCAGTCAGCCTGGTGGATACCCACCAAATTATTGCGGTTTGGTCCAGGCCTCTCCCCATCTAACCGTGTTGGCATTTTCAAGCCACCGTATTTCTTCCAGTAGGTCCAACAGGATGCACAGAGGCGACACTGCATGTTAGGGGGACCCCAAGAATACCACTGGTAAGACTGGGTGGCTAGAGATAACAAAGGTGGAAATTATATATATCCTTACACAGGATCACTTTTCAGATCTTATTCTCTTTAGAAGCAGCACAAAAGAAAACACCCCCATACACACAGAGCAAAGCTCAGACAGACCTTAAAAACTGATGATGGCTTCATTGTCATCACCACTGTTAAACATACTTGTGATTTCAGCAGAATTGATTACATTAATTAATCTACTTCCTTTTAAAATGTGAACAAAAGGAAACAATTATTAGGATGGGAAGACTTCCTGACAATGGAACCGAAGGTTCTCTTTTTGCAAGAGAATTTCTGCAGACCATGGGAAACAGCAAAGATTGTCTTCAGGAGCTTCCCACATATTAATTCTACAACTGAAGAATGTACAGTCTGTGACTTGACTTCTCATAGTCCTACATTCCAGCATCTCTAAAGGCTCCCCATAAAGGAGCACAATCATTAGAACTCAGTATATTAATATCAGGCAGCAGATAAAATACAGTGGTGTCACATATTTTGAAATCTACTAAAAATGATGAAAAAATTTGTCAAATGCACACCTTGGTGATTTAAATATTCACTCAATAGTTACCTGCAATTACATAGAACATTTATTAACTCCCCCTTTAGTACTTCATCATTCTATTTACAAATAGAACTACAGCAGTAGTTACAAAACAAAACCACTAAACAAAAACAACCTCGACAAAAAAACTGCTTAAATGCTGCTATACCCAGTTCTGCCCCCGCTACCCCATCACAAGACAGCTTTTACTTTAACACTTCCATCTCAGCTGCCATTCTGGCACTTACTGTAACAGCTCTCACAGGCCCGTCCTGCTCCCGCGTTCTGCGCCTGGACTCCAGTACCATTTACCACTCCTGGTTTGACGTTATTTACATTGATCTGGTTGGGGTTTGGCTTGTTACTTAAGACACAAAGCAAAAAAAAATGGTAAGTGTTAATTGTGGCATGCGATTTTTTTATTTGATTTTTGAAGGTATGGCCCAAAATGTCTGAAGACTCAAATTTCATTCAGCATGTGGCTTCCAGAACCAGCTGTAATTACCAGCAATCTGACTTCTATGAACACACTGTCTCCAATAATATTTTAAAAATACTGATAATGAAAAGAACTACAATTACAGTTGGATGCCATTTACAAGACTTCAAAACCTTTTAAAAAACAATAAACCAGGCCAGGTAGGTATCTCATTCACTATCCCAAACATGTGAATGTAGCTAAAAACAGATCTCACTAACAAGTCCTCAACATGAGAGATATTTTACTTAAACCTCCAAAAAGAAGGCTGGACCAGGACCATTGGGCAGAGAGAGGACAATGTCCACTTAATTCAGGGATATATAACCCTAGATTGAAGTTATGAATATTTCCATGTTGTCTCACTGCAAGGGTTTGCATCATGTGGCCACAATTTCCCCAACTACACTCAACACGCAACAACAGCTGGGTCACTTCAGCTCATTCCTATACCCTCTTTAAAATGAGATTTGTGAACGGCCAGCCGGGGTCTGTTGGTCCGAGCCGGGATGCCCTGACCTTCCCGGAGACAGAGGTCTGGAGAGAGAGCCCCCGAGGGCTGTGGGGCAGTGCTCCGGCCGCCGGGTCACCTCCGCAAGGTGGGAGCAGCCTGTGGCTGCGAGGGATCAGCTCTTGGCACTGATGTCACCCCTGCCTTGTCACCTCCGCAAGGTGGGAGCAGCCTGTGGCTGCAAGGGATCAGCTCTTGGCACTGATGTCACCCCTGCCTTGTCACCTCCGCAAGGTGGGAGCAGCCTGTGGCTGCAAGGGATCAGCTCTTGGCACTGATTTCTCCTCTGCCTTGCGAGGTTCTCCCAGGCCCACACAGGGACACAGAGACAGGAGTGCTGTGTGGCGGTTCCACAGGCGTAGCTTTATTGTCCAGCACCATGCCAAGGCGGTCAGGGACGACAGCTCCCTCCTCAACTGGGCAGAAGCTGGGGTTTTTATGGGGGAAAGCAAGGGTGGTACCAAAGGGGAAAAACCAGTGGGTTAGAAAGAATCTACATGGGTATATCAGAGCATTCTGGGTACTCGCCATGACAGGGAGGACAGCCTCATCTAAGGGTTGACTCTCCTAGGGAAGGCTAAGATGAGCTTATCACATTCCATTCAAGGAACATCCCTCCAGGGCAGAGGCCTGGCAGGCTTGTCCACTTCTACAGTGATTCAGGAAAAGCCAAGAGCTAAGAGCTAAAACAAAAGCTACTGGCGGGAGCTGAGAATGGAAGGCCAACAAAACCTTGGCATGGAGAGCAGTATGGAATAGCACAAAATCTCTGCAGAGGAAGATGTGTCTGAGGGGGAAAATGAGGCCTTCAAAAAATCTTTGGTATGGGAGGGAAGAAGGACGATAGAGTATTGCAGAGTATTGTCCTTTTGCAGGGACAGGACTTCTGGGGAATGGAGGAAGGTGGAAGAAGTCACACATGAAGTTTCACACAAGAGCACGTGAGGAGTTTATCAAACATGCAAGAACTCTGGGGTTCTGTTAGAAGCAACAAAGAGCAGGCAGGCTTTGGAGCCAACTGCTGAACATAAGCCTGAATTACAATGCTATCCTGAATTACAATGCTAGCCTGAATTACATTCCTATCATAATCTCTTACCTGAAGACAGAAAGGAGTGGACATATTTCTTTTCTTTCCACCTAACAATCCCATGATTTGGAAACAAAAATATCTTAAAATGGCTTTCTGCAATCCCCTTTTCTTACACATCAGATGCACACTGACACAGGAATCGCAGTGATTTCAGTAACCCAGAATATCTGCTGTGTTTCACCTGGGCTAGTGCTACAAAAACAGCATTGTAGGAATAGAGCAAAATTAATTTCTTTCTAATGGGGCACCAGCATCAGGTTTCATGTCCTCAGCAATAATCCCTGAAAGTAAAGGAGTTCCAGGTGACACCATTCTGAAGACCACTGGAAAGCTGATGCTGCCCTGGAAGCCAGAAAACATCCTTCTTTTCTGAAAATGTCCAGTCAGATCCTGAAATACAAAGCTCAGTTAAGCTCCACTTTGACTGAGACAAAGTATGTTCTGGTGTGAATGAACTACAGGAACCACACATAGATTGCATAAGAAGGCAAGAGTGTGTTTGTCCAGTCCAGGAAAAACTTCTGGTAGTGTTCTCACTGTAAAATTCAGAGCCTTTCTGCAGCAGAGAGAGCTCAGGAGGCCAAGTGGCACAGGAACTGTAAGTAGTTTGTTCCTATAGTGCACTGAGCAGCACATAGACAGCTCAAAAGCAGCAGAGGAGATAGAAAAAAACCCCAACATTTATATTAATTCACAAGCCTGACTATGTTTTCATCTCCTTCTGCTTAGTAATTTGCCCAGCTCTTACAAAGATTAAAGTGTTTCAGGGTGCTTATCAGAAAGGCACCAAGTTGTGACCCCGCAGATGGCAGGAGATCCGCAGGCACGTTTAACAAAAGGGCAGTTGAAAGAGGGAACATTCACGCTCCTCTGCTCTGGGACGTCACTATAGTAACCTGCTGCAAAAGAACTTCTGCCAGTGATTCACGAGCAAACTCCATGGGCAAACATTGCCCCAGTGCTGCAAAACAAACAGCCCTCACAGATGCACACTGCTGCAAGCGGCGTTGCTCCACAGAGACTGGAGTAAAGAAAACTAAGGCCTTGTCCTTCAACATCAGGCTTGTTGCTTCCCTTCTACACCTTGGATTTAATATTCAAAAATATAACAAAATAATCGGAAATCCATCAGTAAAGCCCAACAAAGCATGTCCAAAGAACCGGGACCGGAAAGGAGGATGATGGCCTGACTCCATTATCCTCTCTAAAACCATTATCAAGCTTACATTTAAATACAAATGGAAAGCATGCACTGGCGAAAGCTGATCACCAAACCATGCTGATCAGAAGGACTAACACACTGTATTTGTGGTAAACTCCAGCATTCTGCAGCACTACAATTAATGAAATTGCAGCAAGCACCGGAGAGTGTCCTGCTCCAAAGCTATGGTCAAGTTTCTCAGTGACAGTAACAATAAAATCCAGGCAGATAATGTTTTCATCATATGAGAAGCAAAAAGCTCTTAATTGTTGACAATATGTTAATTAAACTTGTTTGGTATCACCAAAGCCTGCCACAGCTAACAAGAGAATCGGATGAGTAAGTGGATGAATCATTAAGCAATTAATGAAGCTGAAGCTAAAGATGCAAATAAGGCAGTGAGAATACTGATGGTGTGGCAAACTGTCATTTCCAGTTCTTGTATCAGGAATAGAAGTCTCTTAAAGGGGTTTCAGTCGGGAAGGAGCAGCCAGTTTTGCTAGAACAGGGACCATGACGTGCAGATTCCTGGGCTGTATTCTTCGGATCAGTCTCAAGGGAAGAGATGGAGGCAATAAAGCATATGCAGAGAGAAGCCTGCCAACATGGACTGAGGCCCCTGCACAAAAAAACCCCAACCTGAAGATAATCCTGATCCCCACAGAAGACTGATATCTCTCCAGTACATGAGTAAACAGCACGGTGATAAAATTTTTGACCCACAGCACGGTGATAAAATTTTTGTTGTTAGAAATAATTATAAACTTAATACCATCTGGTGAATGTTTCCTGTTATTAAGAACCCATCCAGCAAAATGTTGGAGATTGCCATTTTAACTAGCACAGCTACCAAGGGAAGAGCAGCGTTACACCTTTTAAGTTTTCCATGTTGCCACAGACCTCTGCACAATGAAACAGGGAAGAAAAATGGTCTTGCTCCTCAAGCAGAGGACAACCAAGAAACAGACAAAGGAATTATCTTCAGCTTGCTAAGCAGTTGCCCCTTGTAGTGATCCAGAGCTTTGACCTGTTCCTCCAGTTTCCCTACTGGATTCCCAAAAGGGGCACAGTAGGGAGAACAGTATTTCCCTGCTCCACAGCCTTTGAGGGGCTGCATTTGCAGCTTGTCAAAGTGCTTCGAGATTCTCAGACAAAACACCATAAATAGAATGTGTTCATTAACACAGACAGATGTGGAGTTAAAAGTTCCATTTTTCACCAGTACATTTTCAAGACTGGAAATTGTGTGGAGCAGTTAATTCTTCCCTTTCTGTTCTTACCCCTTCTGGTATCACTTGGATCAAAGCAAACGAGAGAAAAGCCACACAAAACTGGACGCCTCAGCCTTCATGGTTGTAGATGTCCTAATCCCAAAAAGCACAAGCTACACAACCAGATCTTCATCAAAGAGAAGATGGTACATATGATGCCTGTAAGATTAGTGAAACCAGAGCACAACTTCCACAACAACATTTCATATTATATAAAACAAACAAAATATGTTTGAGTACACACTGGAAGGAGAAAGAGTCTGAGACTACACCTGCATGAAGGTCTTCCAAGCACTGCACTCACTTTGGAGGATGGCAGAACAAGGCATGTGAGAATGTGGAATCTCTTTGTGCGCTCAGACTTCTGTTGCTGCTTCAACACCACTCCCACTGACAGAGATAGTGCTACAGAAAACAACTGAAACATTTGTTTCTCAGTATTTCCCAAGTTTAACTGATTTTACACTTTTTCCTTTCACCAGGAAAGCACATTAGTGCTTGTCAGCCAAAGGGCTTCATTGCAAAGCTATATTTATAGACATTAGGTTCTGTCAAGTCAACTACAAATGTCTGTCCCAAAACCAGGGTTTATGCTTGAAAGAAGTACAGAAATGTTTGTTTAGTCTGGGTCAGAAATGTTTTCCTAAGACGCTGGTGTAGGACCTGATAACCTCACATCAATTACCTGTATGACTCTCCATGCTTCAGCTACTCGCATTAATATATCTGGGGAACAGTCTCAAGTTTAAAAATGTCAACTCTAAAGCTTTACATAGAGCTGTTATTTTTCACTGTGTAACATGTATGCGACCTTTGAAGACAGCTTCTATTCTTTTTCTTATTATCTTCCTCCTCTCTGCTAGACTTTCCTATTTACCATCGGAGAAACAAACCAGAGCCCTATCAATGGAAGACAGCCGGAGGAAAAAAAAAGATAAAATTGTTTGATATCCTCCGGGGTCTCTCACTGCCAACAATTTTACACCAGTTACTGTTAAAACGGGTTTCAGTCAATCAGCTGATACGCTTCTGCATAGGTCTTGTGACAGCCTCCATCAAGTCATTTATTTTCAAGGTGACAAGTGGATCATTATGGCTCAAGCCTAGAAACAGGAATGGGCTCAGTAACATGATAAGGACAAATCAATAACATTGATATTTAGATCCCTACACCGTGCATTGCTATTACAAGCCAAGAATACAATCTTCTGCTAGGTCACAAGATAATGTAGATGCCATACAGCCCCTATATGCCAGACCTTGTACTCCAGCTTGTGTAGAAGTAATCCAAAAAGCTTAGCAATATTTCTAATTGCTGCCACCTTTAGAGGCATTAATAGCAAGAAAACAGCAGAAGCATTCATGTGGGATTAAGTAAGTCACGTAATTGCTACTTTTCCTGACACACATGAAAGGATATTGATGGAGGAGGAAAATGTATCCCCCATTTTATCAATTAAATAATATGTAAGTTAAGGTATCTCACTCATAAAATGAACTGTGACTGGAAATCAAAACCAGAGACAAGAGCAGCAGCCACGTGAGCAGAGCCAGGTCTTTTCCTGAAGCGGGGAGGGAGGTAAGTTGCTGATTTGATTATGTGTTCTCTAGGCAGGAACAAGAATAACCTTGCTGAGGGATAAGATGCCACTCCAGGCAGCCATTATCAAATGAGCACCACAACCTTCCAAACACAAAGCCCTCCCTCCACACATTATAATCCAAGAGAACAGCAGGACTGCCAGGCTCTCTCATCTGCAATATCCTTCTGCATCTGCAGTCTAAATTATACTGCCTTTTTCTTTATGAGCTTACCACATTGTGAATTCATGTTTAGTTTCATGTCCAGTGTCCCCCTGCAGAGTAACACTGTCCACAAAAAGCAATATTGTTGAAAAATTGCATGACAAGAAATCTATTTGGCTTCACTCTGAATATTACACTTCATTTTTAGTAAATTCATCTGAGAGGTATTGACATATAATCATGAATCCTCTATTTTCAGAAGAAATAAGGGGCTGTCTTGCAAGCTAAATATATAAACATTAGTTTTATCTAAAGTAACAGAACAGATGGTGGAAGTTCATAAATATTTAAAAGGAGATGGCATAAAAGAGCAAAGGAGTTATTGGGGATAATACACAGGGGAACACATCTGGGAGTGAAAGTTGAAAAGTGAAAGGAAAGGGTAGACAAGAAGTTCTGCATTATAACAACTATTGACTTGGCTATGCAGAGGAAATGCAAGAGAAGACACATTTTACTAATAATTTTGTTTTAAAATATATGTACACCTATAAATAATTATACCTTATTTTTAGTATATAATGATATATAGGAAACAAACGTGCATTGGTGATCCACTGCTGAGAAAAATTAAGAAAAACAGAGAGATTACTGAGCAGTTAATTAGCTACCCTTTTGTTCACTACCATGCTGACCTGCTAGCAAGTCCTTAACTCCCAGTCCATACAAAAGTAAAAAATAGAAGATAAGTAACAATCACATCAGGATGGGAACATTACAGAGGATGCAGGAAATGAGCAACATGACAGCACAACATCCTAACCCAGAAATAATAATATTGGTAGGACATGGAAACTGCCACACCAGTCCCCCTACAATGAGATAGAAAACAAAAGAAGAGATACTTACTAGTTGGGTATATACACTTGTTTTAGCTTGCTTTCTGCTTCTGCTGCTTTCAATCGTTTCTTTGAATAGAAAAAAGAAAACAGTTACAATAAAAAGAAAATAAGAGCCATCTTACCTGAGTCAAGTAGTAGACCCATAAGGACTTCAGCAGTTATTTACTGAGCAGCTACCATTAAATCTTCTTCTAACAAGAAAATATTCACTGAAGACAACTGTGGGCATCACATGACTGCAGCTTTTCAAAAAAGTCAAAGAGATGCCAAGCTACCATAAATGAGGACAAACTTTTCATTCCCATTGACTTCAATTCAAATCCCTTTTTTTAAAAGTTTTTACTTCCCCTGCAGAAGCAAATCTGACATGTCACTGTCAATTCTCCATGATAACATTCACCAATGGGACAATAAGAGATACAGGAATGAAACCTCTCCATCACAGTTCCCCAAGAGCTGCACCAATTCAAAGTCTCAAGTAAGACTTTTGTGTTGATAGCCCTAAACTTCTGAAGGCTCAGTGCCATGGGATATTTTTCTTCAGACATTAAAAAGGTCAGTAACTCCTTTTATAACTCAGACCTTCACCATTTAAACATTAAGAGAGAGAGACACCCTGAGATTCAAGTTTTTTCTTTATTACATTTGCAGAATACATTTAGAATTAATCTCTGGAGGTCTCTAGTTCAATCTCAGCTCAAAGCTGATACCAGCTGTCTGCATAAAGGTGTGACAATGTTTTCCAGACAAACCAGCAGCATGGGGACATTCCAGACAAACAGGTTAGTTTAACATTTTCTATGCAGCAGCCTCAAGGCACAGTCTAGGAAAATAATTGTAAAGCTGAAGTCAGTATCTTCATAGAAGCAGGAGGCACCAGAAAACATAATAAAATTGAAGAGTGTGTCACTGAGGAGCTGGACAAACATAAAAATTGTTTTTACAGAGACACCACAGACACACACAGAAACAACAAGTAAATGTTTCCTGTAAGCATAAAGCTTTTATCAGGACAGTTCTAAACAGCAATTTTCCATAGGACACTGACAGTTCCTCAACAAAGCTCTCTAGACTCCTAAAGAATTCCCCTCTTCCCTTTTCCTGCAAATAACAGTCAAACTATCTTAGAAATCAAAGAATGAAGTTGTCAGATGAGAGCAAGGGATGAGAAAACAGAACCTCTGAAAGTTAACCTGAGACAATGGCTACACCTACAGAGAGCTGCACTCCTGGCTGACTCCTTTCTGCTGGCGTGGGCCAATTTCCCAGATTGCTTCTGTTAAACTCTACCTAGGACAAGAACTGCCACCTGAAAACTGGCCTCCAGAGAACCCAAACAAAGACCTGGTGGAAACAACCCTTATCAGTCCTACAGATGTGCAGGAATCAGTAACACACATCTTGCTGCCATTCAGTGATGGAATTGAAGAGGTTCTCCCGAATATGAACTGCATGTCCAAACTGAACATTTTCAAGACACCCTAACTGAGCATCTTTATGTAAGAAATAAAAGCATCCAAAGAGGGCCCCAGGAGGTGCTGTCACAATGGTTCTCCAAACAGCATCAGAAATCTTCCTCTACCTTCCAGAGAGACACTACACACAAAAAAAAATCATCCTTTAACAAAATGCATGTTCAGGTGCCCTTCAGCTCAGGAACTGGAGCCTGTTCCACACATAGTCTCACCTGAAAAAGAGGACTTAATGTTCCAGGCACAGACTGCCACAGGCACATCAGCAGAGGAATGGCTCCAGAGCTCATAGTCCCCCCAGGAAATATATGGAAATCCAACACCAGACACTGACAAACAGCTAAAAACACTGCTTGATGACCAGTACCAGAATCCAATTTCCTTGAGAAAGGAAATTCAGGAAACTTACACTGGTAGAGAACTGTAGTGCTTTTTAAATTTCTAGACTGTGAGAGGGAAAAGCTGGAGTTTTCTTGACAACATCTCCCAAGGGGACTATCTGGCATCATTATGTTATGACAGCTTTGGAAATGTATGAACGTAAGAGTTTCATCCAAGCACAAAGCATTATCAGCAACTGCAATATTCTCCTGTGCACAACATAAAGCCATTTGCCTTGGGGACATGGCTAATTCAGGGTATTAAGCAGTATTTTAGTAAATAGGTGATGAATGTCAGCCTCACCCCAGAGATTTCCTTTGTGACTGATGACCATGGAGCAAGCCCTGAGTTAAGAACTGCCACAAGTCACCTGGACCTCACAACACCCTCCTCTCCCACAGCTGCCTGGGGAGCAGCACAGCACACAACAAAGGGCACACACCCCGATTACAAACAGCATACCAGAAAAATTGAGGGTTTCCAGAAGGTACCACAATGTCCTGAGTAAGAAGAGGCTTTGCACTAAGTACCTGTGGCTGTGGGCAACGGATAGACCAGGTATGATGAACTTCCTATCTCCTGACAGTGACTGATCCCAGAAGATACAAAAGAAAGGTGCATGAAATGTAGTAGTGCACAATTTCAGAATAATCCCTTCCCTGAAAGAGTGCTTTGCTAGGTCCTTTGCCAGTAATTAATTGATCTGTGCCTGAAGCTTATTTATGCCATAAATTCTTAATGCTGTCTGATATAGTTATGAATGTGCTCACTCCCAAGAAAAGCCCAGAACATCTGTAACTTTTTCTAGTAGTTTGGCCTAAAAAAAAAAAATCTTTTTCTGAGTTATTTATATACACAGATCTTAAGTATATCCTCTTATTGACCTCATCATATTTTCTCCATCTATAAAAGAAGATATTACCAACTTGTCTATCCCACAGGGACCAAGGGATTAAAGTACTAAGCACTGTACATTCATGTTGGTGCAAACATCTGTCCTTTATATATCATCTCCCAGATTTGACATCCTATCCACTGCGCTTGAAGGAGTTTTATAATAGGTGGCATATCAGCGCAAATGTTTGTGGTCATTTTCTAAAGAGTGAACATTTATAAAGAGGAAATAACAGAAATAACCCAGGAACACTGTGGATATTTCAACATCCACAACACAAGAGTTGGGCTGGTGGATAGCATGGGGGCACCTCAGACATCCTCAAACATTAAGCCTTCATTTGTTTATGATAGGAAAGACAAATTACACCTCCTGGGTTCAGAGGAGAACTTTCATGCTGTTTATTCTTTCTTCAAAGCTCTGAGTACACAAGTGTTGAACATATAACAGAGGTCAGGAAGGTGGGACAGAAGAGGGAATTAGTCTGTGATGCATTTGGGAGAAATGCTCCCAGCTGCTTCTGCTCCAGCAACAGATCTCAGAATGGATGGGTTGTACCTATGGTCTCTGGCAGTTTTGGCAAGAAAGTGAATGAGTTCCACATTACTACAGGTTTAACAGGAGGTGTCTGGGGATAAAACATCCCACCAATGTAGAAAAACCTGATGTTATTTCTACACTTCAGCACACAGGACTTCATGAAGGCTGGTACATTAAGACATCACTCACAGCTCTGGGCTAGGCACAAAGCAGGCTTGAGTCCCTCCAGAAAGATGTTTTCTATCTGCATCAAGAAAGACCTAGAGATCCCAACCTTGTGGAGTCAAATGTAAGGGCATTTCCACTTTTCCCAGAGTGTTCTCACCATGCAGACTTTAAAACAAACTTTCTCTGTCTATTCTTCCCTAATGCCACTTCCACATAAGAAAAAGGAGAAATCGATAGCATTTGGTCTTCCCCTTGAAGTTACCTGCTCCTCAGACACAAATAAAAATGGAAAAAGTAAATTAAAGCCTTTAACTCCCAGAAAGAATGTGACTTATTCAAACAGTCATCTGCCACTGCTATGTCCTGAGCTTTTGGAAAGTTTCATGTTTTCAAGTTTTCAGGACTTCCCTAATGATAAGCACAACAGTAGAAGCATTCAGTCTTTTAAAAAATCACCCTGGAATTCACAACTATGTAAGAAGTCAACCTCCAACTGAATGAAAATGTAGGCATAGCCAAAAACCACATCAACCCCCAGAGCTCTCAAATCACCAGGAGAAGCCAACAAACAGCTGTCAATCGGTCAAAGCCATTTCCAACCTTCCTTAATCAGAAAGAGACACTCTTGTGTACTGACACAGAAAATCTGTCCCAGGAAAAGCACATGTTTGAAAGAGACTGAGGATACTGAATTTGGAATCCACCATCATCATTTTGTTCATGACAGCTCTGAAAGGCTGTTATTGGCAGGACAGCTCTTGGGATCACTGTGGACAGGCAGTCAGGAGCCTGCACTCAACCACCAATTCTGTGTTGACATCATAGTAGAATTAGTCCTTCTAGCAGTTCTGTTCTTGGAGGATCAGTCCTCGAGATGACTGAACTACTTCTGCTGCTAATCTTCAAAAGCATGGTATAGCTAAAGCCAAATAAAAATTACTAGATAAGAGATCCAGGTGCATGCTCCAAAAGAAGCCAATTTACACACATCTCCACCTCTGTGTCTTACTCACAAGACAAGGAAGTGCTGCACTGAGCCTTCTGATCTCAGGTAGACCAAGCTGAGTACAAGCTATTGTTTAGTTCTCAGAACGGGCCTTCTGTCAAAGGCAACCCAAAATGCCCCTTCCTCAATGGCAAGAAACAGAAAGATTGTCATTCAGTATTATGGTTTTCTCATGCAAAGGAAACATCAAGGAAAATACAGAAATCCAGAGGGATGTAAACAGCTCCCAACTAACTGTTGCTTCTTCATCCAAGCAGGCAATTGGTTGGTGACAAAATCTTCAATTCCTGTGTTTTGTAACTCGCAGAAAAAGACAATTAAATGCATTTTTAATGTTCATTCAGACAAAAATTTTACAAGAATAAGCAAGTTATTAATACTTTTATTAAACCCTGTAACATACAGACTTGGAATATAATTTAATCATGTTCTTGGAAAGAGGGAAGTGGAAGTGCAAAAACCTGAGGTACACACTTTGCATATCCTTACTTGGGATACGTTCAATATCTTATGTACAAAAATGCTGTCAGCCTCAGAACCATTTTGTGGTATTAGACCAAGGGAGGAGTCTGCACAGAAAATATATGAAGAAACAGATGGAAAAAATGGCAACAGATGTACTTTGTCAAAGACACTGCACTCATCAAGTAAAATATAAATGTAATACACCATTATTTGAACTACAACTTCCTATGCTTTCTCTTTGTGGCTACATATAGATAGCTCTCTCAAGCTTTTTATAAATGTTTCGTGGTATTATTTGCTTGTACAAGCTGGGAATTTGAAATGAGGTCTTCAGCTCAGTTCAGACCTAATTGATGTGGTATCTCTGCACTGCAACTTCTACCTGTTCAGCTTATAATGTCCCCTAAGTGCAATGTCTCTAATTGGATGTTTTCCCCAAATCCCACTCCCTGGCAAATTCCTGGGCAGCACATATAAGGTACAGCATAACCATGAGAGAAAACCCAGTGCACAGGAATAGAACAAACCAGCAAAAGAAACTGTAGGTTTGTTGTGCTTTTTAACTGCTGCAAGAACAAATAATTAAAGTCTTCACATAATTATCTCCTCTGTAATTTTGCCTACCTATAAACAAACTTAAGGAAAATGGAGAAAACAATGAAGAAGGGAAACCCATGAGCATTATTCCTCCCCACCATGCCAGCTTCCATCACCATCACATGTTCCTACCACCCATTTCCTAACTGGAAGGAAAAGTTTCAGTCAAAGAATGAGCTTGTGGAAATAGTGGAATGAGGATGCCACTAATATTCTTATTAAAAGTAAAACATAATTGATGCAAAAAGGAGTTCTCACTTGTCATGAGGGTGCCTCTGTAATTTCAAAAGTGCCCCAACCAGAAAGAAAATGGTAAAAATCACATTACAGCACATGGTAAACATTGGTCAATGTCTCAGGCATCTCTACCCCAGGCTGAATTTCCAAGGAAAGAAGTTAAGGCAGGACATGGTCACAATTCCACTTTTTCTAATACTTCAAATAGATGACTCAGCTTAGGACTGATAATTATAATGAAAAATCCATTCTAAATTTCTCCCTTCTTTTACTCAGTTTTCCTGTTAAATATCATAAGTAGTTTTCAGCAACTGATACTCTGCAAGACTTTGCATGCTGCTTGCATTGCGCTTGCTTTATTTATTTCAGGGACCAGCCAGCCTTCGTATTTAAACAAGCAGAGATAAAAATGATTGCAAACACTACCCAAAGTTGATTCTCAAGTAGAACGAGTCTGGGAACTTGAGCCAGTGATACTTCCCAGGTAAACACAGATCTTACATGGGGCAGCCTCGTGCATCTGCCACCCAAGTCATGGGCAGGCAGGGGTGGGGAATCAGCGTGGGGGCCTCTTGTACAGCAACTGCCCCCCCAGGGAGTCACTGAAGGAAAGGCTGACCTTCAACTCCACACTCAAAAACCAACTGCCCTGCCTTCCTTTCTCTGCTGAATTCCAAAGCAGACATTAGGAAGCTCCAAGCAAACAGGGTAGCAGCAAACACGAAAAGAATGCACTCTTGCCAATGCTGTTTGTATCCACAGAAGGGCTGATGAGTTTAGGGACAAGAGATTGTTCTGATCATAACAGAATTCACCTGTTGGAAAGGCTGAACCCCAACAGGGAGAATAGAGAAACAAAGCTTGGTTTCAACTTGGTTTTGGCAAGAAAAACAACTTCTGTTAGAATGAAAGAGGTGATTCTAACACTCTTACCTGCTGAACATATCTGTCTGTAGTTTTCCACATATAGTAATATTCTATAATGCTTGTTAAGGACTTCCATGGGAGCTGGGGACACAAAGGAAAAGCAGCATTTATTGAAGGGAGCTGGCACACAGTCTCACTGAAATTCACAGGATTCTTCTGACTGATGGTTGCAGCAGAGTCTTGCAACTACTAGCCCTCCTCAAAAAAAGACAGTCTGAATCTACAAAGGGGATTAGATGCACATGGGACCCATATTAAATTAAATGCCCTTTCAAAATACTCTGAGCTTTCAGTGTAAAAGTGGAACAGGCTGCAGGTAAATCTTCATGCTGTAGTGGCTCACTGCAAACCACTCCAGAGAGGCACAATGTGGAAGGGAGCCCACAGGCTCAGCCTCTCTGCTTCAGCAGCAGACTGAAGCAAGAGTCACAACTACAGCATCACAGTTCTGATATGCTTGGCTTGAATGGAGCTGGCCCATTAAAAAAAAACATCCGAACCAAAACAAATTATTAACAAAATTGTGCCCTGCCAGCTCTGTTCTCTGTGAGAGACATGAGGATTTCAGCAGGACCACAGAGAGTGTTGCTGTTTCCAAGTCCCTCTAAGAGATTAGAGCACGGGACAAACAAGACTGAAACTATTTGTTTTTTTCCAGAGGACTTGAACAATGGCACAGTGAAACTTGGCTCTCCTTACAGTGCTCCATTCAATCTGCAGGCTGAGCACCTAGGGCGGTGCTTTGGCCAAACTACAGGGCACTTCCCTTAGATGCCCAGGATTCCTTTTGAAAACTTTCAAAAGGCCCTTTCTGAAACCACACTGTAAAGGTGACTACATTTTCATGTTTCAGAAGGCCCAATACTGATTCTCCTTCAAACACAAATTAATCTAGAGCAGCTCGGCTGTCACAACGTTTTCCTACGTCCTCCCTCGGCTGTAGCGGAACAGATGATCCTAAATTAACGTTTCTAAAGGAAAAGCAATCATCTGTGATTTTAAATTCTCCTGTACACCAGGCTGTCACCACTACGAGGTCTGCCTTTCCCCACTTTACAGCAAGACACATGCTCCAGTTCAAAGCCCCCTTGTTTAACACAATGAAAACCAGTTCAGACAAGCTGCAAGCCAGCTCTGTCACCAATCTTTGATATACTTACAAAATCTTGCTGAATGTCAGTGAAATCTTTTCCATATTTTTCTAGTGCTTCCTCAAAGAGGTTTGCCTCTGAAGCAGACCACTCCTCCATCTCATCTCTGCACAGGACTGGCCCACCTTGTGGCACAAGTGCAGAGATTGCCTTGGAAATGTCATAGACATTTTTGTGCAAAGTGTCCATAGCGTGGAACTAGGAGGTTGGAAAAGAGAAATGTAAGGACAAGTATCTGGGGGGGAAAATGTTCAACAGTGAAACACCAATGACAAATTCTGCACTGAGATTTGAAGGTGTGGTATTCATTACCTAACAAAAAGTCAGTGAAAGCTCGTTCCAACCTTACATCGGCTGTAGTTGTCAGCATGCAAACCCAACATTCACTAATAGTGAGATCTGTGGAACACAAGCCCTTGCGTATCAATTATTCCTATCAGCTCCTCCCCAGCACCACCACTGCAGCACTGCTAGTAAGAAAATGCCCAGGACTGAGCTACCATCCACAGATGGGGCATGGAGGTAGAGGTCCAGGGGCGTTTCCTCACAGACACAGCCATGCACTTTGTCAAATAATCCACAGAAATTTCATATATGGAAAACAAGAGCAGCAACACGTGTATACATCCCCCTCCAAAGGGGGGAAACCTGCACAAAGATTCAAGTTAAGTCACACATCACAGCTGAGTAGGAAAAAAGAATGACTCTCAGGGGCAATTACTCCTCAGAAAGCTGAGCCATGGCTGTCTGCAACTTGTGATTTACAAGGGCTGAGAACATGCTGCGAGGGAGGAATTGCTGTTAGTAAATGAAAGCTTGGCTTTATTTCCCTGTTTCTGCAGTTTTAATCAGGATGTTATTTGCCTTTCATCATACCAGTTTTGTGCACGTGCATAATTAACCTACACTGTTCTAGACTAGAATTTGTTCTACATATAAGCTTACATTTCTCCAGTTACGAGGTGAGGCTTTGATAACAGTTCTTTGGAGACTTTATAAATTTTATTGAAATTTTCATTAAGCTTTTTGTACTATAAAAGTCCAAGTTTTTTCCCTTTCCTCAATCTACTCAGCAACATTTACGATTATGAAATGTTAACAGTATCACTACTCCTCAGTTACTTTAAACTGGAGCCCATCAAAGACAACAACATAAACTGACACTTCTTATCTGACCACAAGCTTTTCCCCCAGACATCCTTGGTCAATCTCACCCAAGGATGCCAGTGACAGTCTGGTGCTGGGGAAGTGATGAAGAATGGCATTCTGGCATTGTAACATTAGACAGGCAGACAGTAATTTGCATTCTTCTTGAGCGCGCTACTGAGCCCATGCAAGGGATGGGCTGTCAAGCATGTCATAAGGATATTTTAATAAAAGTAAGCAAAAAAAAAGAAAAAAAAAGTCTTATAGTATTATCCATGATGCATCACAAGAGGCACAAGGCCAGAAAAAGTTACTTCATCTGTAACTAAAGGATTCCTTTACAAAGACAGGGTCTGCTTCACAGCAAGCCACAATTACAACCCATCTGCCCCTCTCTCTTTGCCAACTGTTAATGCTGAGGTGAATATGTTGCATCTCTCACAAACTTAAGGTCCTCTAAAAAAAAAAAAACCAAAAAACTTACCAGTGTGATGTCCCTGGAGGCTGCTGCAGCACTCATGTGCAAACTTGGCTGTCTGACAGAACTACTGCAATCCAGGGCTCGGGCAAACGTACCAACAGACCTGAAAGAAATTAAACACAGTGTTAACTTGGTGTGCAAAGCCAGCAGAAATATAAACACCCAGCCAACACTTTCTGAGACGAGCAGACTCCATTTCCCAGCTACAAGATTACATGGTTTGGCACTCATTCTGAGCCAGAGACCATTCTCTCCAAATGTGGTTTGTTATTGTGAACACTTTACTTAGTTCATATGACTGAGGAGGCTTAGGCATGGGAGAGAAAACAGAGAAAGACTCAAGGGTCACCAATGGGGAGTTCTGAGCTACTCTCTTATCCCTTATCTCTCAACAGACTTGAGCTGCAACAGGAACAGAGCACAAGCAAGCTTTATGAATGACATTAGTCTCTTCCACAATGGCAAGAACAGTGCTGCACTGCCCAAAGGTACAGAGACAGAGGCCAAGATCAGACACAAAAAATACAGCAATGCTGTTTTTCTAAAAGTTTCAGAAAATTAGAAACAACATTATTTTACAACTTAACATTGTAGAATATATATCTCAAAGCCTGCATAACATAGCAATTCTCAAACACTTCACAAGTCATCATTTCTGCATCTGAGACCACAAGCCCCATGCTCTTCATCTTATTCCCAAAGAAATTAGTTGGAGAAACCTGTAACAAAAATTGGTTCTCAAAATTCCTACTCCCCTGCCTGCTTGCTATAGCACATGGGTGAAACACTCATGCTCCTGCAGAGTGAACTGGAGCTGAACTCCTCTGAGCAACCACAACAACAAAAAAGGATGGGTTGGCTTTTTTCCCCTCCACTCAGGTCACTTCCCCAAAGGAGCTGAAAGCACAGAGGAACACACCAGTGCCGTGCAGGAACAGGAAAGGTAAATGTTTGAGCAGTAGTTGTCATCAAACATCTAATTTTGGCCAAAATCCAAAGCAGCCTCGCCCACTGAAGTGTCTGTGGCGATTCACACTTCGTCCTCTTCCCAGCCTCCCAGTCACTATCCCCATCCCTGCCTCACAACTCCCCCGGGCCCAGCTTTAGCTGAACTGATACTTTTGTGTGTGTGTGTGAACTAATTCTAAACTGGAATGCTTTGCTGATTCTGAACAGAAGCAATTCCTGTCCTCATCTTTGCAGTGACTCATTATGGCCCACACCTTGCAGCGGCTGGATCAGCAAACCCAGTGGGCAGCACTGAACTGCCAGAAAGAAGCACTAAAACCATCTCTGCCACCAGAAGCCTACACAAGGTGGAAACTCCCATCACAAAGCAGCTCCACAACCACTACAAACCAACCCACACGAAAACCCAAGAGGAGGAAGGGAAGAAAAAAAAAAGGCAGACAGAACCAGGGTTCATCTATAAAGGTACCACCTGAAACACAGAGAATTTGGACAGTGTTACCTGCATTTTTTTCCCCTAAATTATTCAGCCACCAATTGCTATGAGATTCTAAAGTTTAATACAGGCTTCTGTTTATAGAAATGGATACCAATGAATTAGTTCAAGAACCTTTTAGAAAGCAAGAGTTGATCGGCAAAGATTGCTTTGGGCTTAAATAAAAACAACATCGGTACAGATTTGCAGGGTTTTATTTTATTGTGCCTACCTCTTGGAATTTAGGCATTAGAAAGTATCCTCAGCCCATCATAAGCATTTACCAGAATTCTTAGCAAACCATTAATGGATGTTAAAGTGTCGCTGGTTTTGAAAAAGGCAGTAAATGGACAGAGCAAAGAACTGCCAAGAATTTAATTCACTAAGTCTTCTGCATGCTGACCAAAGTATTCAAAAAACCCCATCAATTACAGGATCACTTTCACATGCAACTTGCTTTGCTTCTATGAAACCAAGCTGTAAATCTGAGGAGCTGTTCCTAAAGTCATGCTATTCCCATGAAGGCATGTAGAATGTACCTCATCTTAAAATGGAGCAAGTGAGTCAAACAACCAAAACCAGCACTCATATTAATAAAACAAAAAAGAACATAAGAAAGTGCTTGGAAGAGTTACAAACATTCACTTCTTCAAAGGAGAGGTGAAATGCTCTTACCGTGCTACCACCAGGAACTGGTCTATCTGCTTGTCTACTAGTGGGTTAAAGGCTTCCCAAACTTTTGTTTCAAGTTTTGACTGATCTCTTCCATCATCCTCACCTGGTTGAAAAACAAATCAGAAGTATTTAGTAAGGCTCTTTTAAGATAGAAGTACTTTCTAGATTTTTTTTTGATCTCACAATAATGTCACTGTTAGCCCATCTCAGTTACTCTGCCTGACAGGCCACTGTGAAAGTTTCACTCACTTACTTGTATGTGACAATTTTAGCTTGACAGACACAGCAACACAGCTCATCCGAATTGGGCAATCAGATTTTCACAAACTGGTGTCAGAGGATATGTCATGGAAAACAGAGTGCCTATTTCTCCAAACTAGACAGCTTCTTTTCAGTTTCTTTCCCCAGCTCATCTGTCTTCCTCCTTTATCTTGCAGCAGTTCCAGGAAAACAGACACACTCCCAGCTGCCCTGAGCAGGCAAAGAGTAGCTGGTTCAACCCATCTCAGCTGCTTTCTAGGGGGGAAACCATGGCATCACACACTCTTCATTTTCCTGAGTCTAGACAAACCAGAACACCCTGGTAAAATACAGCAGCTACTGAGACTTTTCTTCTTTCTGCTTCCTTTAAAACATCTGGTGATTATCCTTCTCTGAAGCCCCATGTTGGCCCACTGAGGGAACAGGATGCCTTTCAGATTAGTTCATTCTCACTTAGGAGACTTGCCCATAAATATCAATTCCATAGACAAATTAAACAAGAGTCCTGACCCATTTTTTTTGCCTGTTTTAACATAAGACTAACAGTGTCAGCAGAGCTTGTAAGCAAAGACAGAAGCAACTCATTGCTTCCACATCTTTGCATCTTTGCCCATCCAGATTGGATGTGGTCTTCCCAACACAGGCCACAACCCTCTCTCTCTTGGAAGCTTATGGATAGACCTTTCCCTCTGCATTACACAGGGCTCAGGAAAGAACAATTAGATGCCAACACTCCTCATCCCTCTCAGTTTTTCCACCCACTTTTGGATCTGTAGGGTAGTGCAGAGACAAATCTAAAGTTAGTTACTATCTGATAAATATTCCTGGTTCCTGCTACTTCTCCCTCATCCTTAGCCCAGTGCCCTCATGGTCCCACTGCTCCACGACATGGTGGGGGGCAGGCTGAAGTCTCCACACACGCTCCAGCCAGCAATTTCTGCCTCCTGCCTGTTCTGCAGGTGAGAGGTCCAGGCTGGCAGCCAACACTGGCATGGGGAGAGGGCTCCAGGGAAAAGGCACCCAGCAGTAATGGGCAAATTGATGAGGGCGGACAGCATTTAATTGGCAGTAATTTGGGAGGGGCTCTTAGAGGGAAGTGAGGCTTGATTAAAAACACAAAAGGCTTTACAGATGTGATGGAAATTTGTGTTTCCCGTGAAAATTCTGAAATCTCTTAATAAAAAGAGTGCAAGCTCCAAGAGAGCCCATTAATTCAATTTATTTCAACAACTTTTATGATTTGGACAAATGCCCATTTAAAGACTCGTTTGCAAGGGAACTAATTGCCTTCAGTGGGCAACAGCCTCAACAAATCCAGCCATTGCTGCACACATGGCCTGGCAGGGGAAACCACCTCCTCACAGGCAGGCCTCACACAGAGAAGTGACCATATTCAACGTGAACTCTTGACAATTTAAATAAATTACAGAAATTACCCTCTTTTAGTAAGTCTGTTATATCTGCCTGGTATCTGTTTCCAACTCGAATCTCTCCTTTATCAGCAAGCAGGGTCTTTTGTTGAGGATCATACACTAGTGAATAAAAGAAGAAATCCTAAAAATAAAACAAGAGCAAAAAGGTAAACAGTGTTATTAGCTTTTACTTTCAGCTTTGTGACCATACTACCAAGTCTTTGCAGTTTAAGTGTGGTTTCATTACCTATATATAGACTTTAAAATTGAGTGAACAAAAAGTAAACGAACCATCAGTTTTAAAATCCCATTTAAGTGCTGCCACTTTCTTCTACATTGCAAGTGTTAGCTCTCAACAGCAGCCCCTCTCTTAATATACAGCCTGTCAAACTGTAGTGAACAAAGCTCCTCTTGCACAGGCAAGGCTCAGAAGAGCCAGGAGACAATTTTTAGTCACATGGGCTGTTTCAGAACACAAAATTGCCATATCCCATGCAATTCCCATATTCCAAACCAGGAGGACTAGGTGCCAGTGACCTATCCACACAGAAATACCAGCACAAATTGAAGCATAACTTCAGGGTATTCCAGCCAGACTAATGCAACCCCATAGAGGCATGAAGCCCCAGACAAGCCCTGTGGCCTCTGCTGGGCCTGCTCCAATCTGTCAATGCCTCTCAGGCTGCAAGGCCCAAAGCTGGACAAAAACCTATACAAGTGGTCTCACAAGGGACAAAGTGAGGAGGTGAATCCCTTTCCTCTATCTGCTGGCTACACTCCTGCTAATATAGACCAGGAAGTGCTCACATTTCCTGGTCACAGGGATGCACTGTGACCATTTTCTTGCCTGCTGTCGTCTGAGCTTAAACCACCACGTTCCTTTCTGCTTGTTATTAGGAGAGGGGCAGCAGTAATTAGCTGCAGGTGGCAATCCATTAATTTGTTGCTTTTGTTCAAGTAGATGAGAAAAGGCTAAAATAGCTGCTTGGCTTCCGCTACCTGGGTGTGTAAAATTAAAGCAAGAAGGCATCCAGAATGAGAATGTTCTGCCAGAGCAGAGAAAGGAAAAGCCAAAAATTTTAACTACTTAAAATTGTACAGTTTAAGTAATTAAACTTTTCTGCATGGATAAGTACTTAGCTATAGTTATTGGCCAGGTATGCTCCATCACAGTAGTGTGCAGTTCTGGGCAGGATTAGAGCTCTGGTAGGAGCAAGAGACCTGTTGTAACCTCTGTCCACAGCAACATGGTCACCAGGAAGGAGAACTGTCTGAACAGAAACAGGATGTGCAGTGTGCCATTTTCCATCTCAGGTTTCTGGCTTATTTTCCCTCTCCCCTTACTTCTGTGGCACTAGCAGGCGCCCTGTTTAAATACATCTCATTTCATGCTCACCTCATTTTTCCCTTTCCCTATATTTGTATGTGTCAACAGCATGCAACAAAAATTAGGACGAAATCAGCATGAGTTTCAAGGCCTGTTCAGCTTTATGAAGAGGTGGCAAAGGAAAAGAGAGTCTCCCAATCTGTCATGCAAAGCCCCAGAAAAAGAAGAATTGCTGTGAGTTTCCACAGTAACATGGCAAAAATTGTGGAAGAGAACAGAACTTCAACTGGAAGGGTTGTCTGTAGCTGGGTTTGGGGTCAGAGGATTTGATTGCATCCTAAGCAAATGATACTTTTGAAGAAACTCCTACTCTCACAGGCACCAGGGTCAAGTTACATCAACCTACGGGCTGAAGGCAGCTTCAGAGCACATGAACACTCATTTATATTACATCTGTGTAAAGAAATCTGGGCCTTCTGCTCCCTGACACACTCAAAGCTCAAGATATTGCCATATTTTGAGAATGTATCAGTGTGGAAATAAAATGTAGGAGAAGCTTTTGTTTCACAGGCTTCCAGGTTATAAATACAGTGTTTAACTTCTTCCAGCTCCAAAATACCTGACTGCAGGACAAAGCATATGCAACACTAATGCTTTGCAGGCATGTTGCACAGCAAATATGCAACACACTGCAGGGTAACAACACAGTGGACCCCAAAGAAGATCAATTCCACAGGCAATTTCTTTAGTGCTTCTTGGCCAGGGTAACTCATACATTGGGAAGGGGGTTTCTCTCATGATATTTGACTGTTAGATGCCCTATTGCTTTTCTTTTATTGGTTATTACTATGAATTTTCTCTACAAAATCTCTGTTAGTCTCCGGTCATCCATTTATGTCTCGTCCAGTTTTGTCTAAAATCAATCAGAGGAATGAAAATCCTCTGGTCTCTTCTCCCCATCCAGAGCCTCCTCAACAGAGGACAGATGGAAGTCTGGGGGCCCAAGTGTGAATCCAACAGAGAGTGCAACCCCAAGAGGTAAGTCAATACCACTGCCATCTTCCCTCACAGATAAGAGATTCATAACTGCAGACTGAGTGGGACTACTGAAAACATTAATACATGTCAGTTTAGTGCCAATGCAAAGAAACAAACCAGAGCCTTGTGTGCTCTAAAGCCTGTGTGAACTCCTGACCACCACTACGCGATGAGAACAATTTTGCACAAGGGTTTCACAAGAGTGATGTTCACAACAAAATAACACTGCTCTTCAAAATCCTCCATGCTCATTTGTGCTGTCAAAACCGTGTATGCTGGGTTTGCAGCAGTCAAGAGAGGGGTTTTCTCTTTTCACTCCAGATCCCAGAAAACACCCAACATGTTCAGAAAAAATTAACACAACCTGCCAAGAGTTAAAATTGAATCATGACTTTCTGCTTCTCCCAACTGCTAGACAGACATATCAGCTCAGAACTCCCCTACCCAAGCCCCTAAGATACCCATAGCTATAGCCAAGAACCAAAGTCACCAAGAAGCTGGAGAAAGAAAACAGGCTCAGAGTGAAAGTACACCACAGAAATAGTGGTTACTTCATTGAAGCTTGCAAACTTACTTTCATGTATTTGATATATTTTAACTAGAGAACATTTTATTTTTAGGGGGCTACCAAAAGGAACAGATATGCCAGACATCTGCTCAGCAGGCAAATTCACACAAGCCTCTGGATATAGCCAGGCAGAGCAGCAAAATAGATGGTACATTCAAAATAGTTTCCTGGAGAATAGCAAAATCTAATGCTTTTGCCATAATTGGCTATGCCCTTCTCTTGATCTCCATGGGAATTAAGTGTCTATAGAAAATTCAGGTTTTCTAGTTTGTTTTGGGTTTTTTTCCCCTCTTTCCTGCTATTCCTCACTCCTGCTACAAACCCAGTCTGACCAGCAAAAGAGTCCATGCTGGTCCCCTTCAGCCTGCTTTCCAAGTGTAAGGAGGCAATCTTCCTGAGGAAGATGTCAGAGAAAGGGTGGAGGAGGAGAAAAGAGATAACAAAAATGTAATTTTGCTATGCTTACTACCTCCCTAGAAATTTCTGTCTGGATGTTTAACCTGCTTCAAGGCAGACAGCCTTGGGCTGAAAGCCTACTTTTACTGATCATAACATTTAGGAAATCAAATACCAGATTCCCTAGAACTGCTTAGGCTTTATTGAAAGAAGCTATGTTAGAAAAAGAGGAACTACCCTCAAACATTTTGAAAGCAAAGGATGGATTAAGAACAGGAGGCATAGGGAAAGAAGAAACAGTTCAAAACCATACCATCCAGTGTTAGGAACCCACTGGGCAACAACTATCTCCTTTTCTTAATCTCTTTACCCTCCACCCAAGCACATTCGTGTTCCTGAGCTTTTAATTTCTTTACCATCTGTCCCAGTGAGTTTGCACCACAGCAAAATGCCACGCTAGGTGACAGGACACATTGAGGGAACTCTCTCATTCTGTGAAATCTCTAAGTGCCTGCTCAGTTCTAAAAATAACTCACATCACTCATCTTGCATTTTTAAAGTTCAAAAGGATGGGAAAAAAATTCTCTTTCTGTGCCTACATCTGCACCTGAGCATTGCATGATTAGAGGAAAGCATCTCCCTTCAGTCTCAGCACACCTACCTGTAACACCAGTGATAATAAAAATATGTTGGGAGCAACTGAGAACAAACACTACTTAAGAGCTGGGCACTAGAAAATCTGAAATAATTTCAGTTTGATTAACTTTTGCTTTCAGACTGGCATATCCTGGGCTGCTAGGTGGTTACAAGCACTGCTGAATACCACGTCCCTCGTTTGATGCTCTGCCATCTGGCAGCCTTCAGCAGAGCCGACATTTTTTGGTTTCACATTCCAAAGAGAAACTCAACTATTTAATCCCTGGGCTTTGTTTAAAATTCTCTTAAACTAAAGTATCAGATTAAAACCAATCTTATGCATAAATAAATACTGAAGAAAGCTACAAAAGCATTTAAAAAGAAAGCCCAGCTATGAGAGAGACTGCAGCATGCTCCTTGCAAAAAAGGCCTGTTTTCTCCTTTCTTAAGGGCCAGTAATGGCCATCACCCTACTGTTTTTAATTACAAGGTTTCCTCTCTTGTGTAACATTTCAGTGTTTTCAAATGCAAATTATTTGCTTGCAGATGTGTTCAAATAATAATATCCTGAAGTTCTTTGCTAATCTCCACAGTAAATCTCTCACAGATTGTCAGACTCCAAGTCTGTCTAACCCAGCCGGCAGCCAGAGGTCTAGCCACAATTAAAGGTATAGAAAGAGAACTTTAAAAAAATACAAGAGTAATTTTTTAAAATCACAAAATACCTGAAAAAGTCCAATATTTATATTCTTAATGGTGTTTAACTGTGCAAGACAACTCAGTTTCAATGTCTGGTCTGAGATACCTTTAAAGAGACAGACTGGGTAAATTTCAGATGTCATCGGACAAGCAGTTTTTCAAGGATTTAAGTGTCAGTGGTGGCATATGAAGCTAAGTATTTTGACCAGTGAACTCAAAGAACAGGGAACTAATCTCCTCAAAAATCTGAGGCCAGATCAAGCTTAAAGCATATTAACATAAATCTGTATGATTTCAGGATAAAGCAAATATAGAGAAGCACAGCTTGCTGGCTTGCTCCCTCTCCTCTACAGTTACTGCATCTTCCAGGGCATCAGCCTCCAGGTTGGAACTCTCAGCCCTGCCACACTGATGAGCAAGTTGGGTTCTCTTTACAGAAGGAGAGGCAGCTCACTGTCACACAGGGATGTAAACACAAGGTCTGGCCCCCAGATCCACACAAAGTTTTATGGACAATGAAGACAGTACAGAGCCTA
This sequence comes from Nicator chloris, assembly GCA_013400495.1. Taxonomy (NCBI): domain Eukaryota; kingdom Metazoa; phylum Chordata; class Aves; order Passeriformes; family Pycnonotidae; genus Nicator; species Nicator chloris. The sequence goes on along the minus strand of WAAE01003983.1, from coordinate 25,158 downwards.
AAGCTTCCCACTGTCAATGCCCAGTACACGCAGAAAGGAAAGAACTCTTTTTAGAAAACCTGCACCTAAACTGTGCCAGAATAAACTGTTCAAGCTTTACAATGCACAAAATGGTTCCTACCTCCCGTTCCAGATACGATTTCAGGGATTCTGTCTCATTTAGCAGAGTAACGCTGCATTTGCCTCTAAAAAAAGAGAAACATGTCTCATGGAAAAAACATCTTAAATGCTCACGTGATTCACAAGATGCTATTACTGAAGCTGTACACAGAACTTGATCTTAACATTGAAGAGTACTTGAAAAATAACAATGCTGTGTGATTTTTTAATAAAATGGAAGAAAACAGTCATTACCTAATGTGTGTCGCTGGCAGAGATTCCAGCTGTCGTGAGAGAAACAACTCACGATGTCGTAGCTGATGCTTCTGTTTCTCTGGTAAATCAACCATTTCTGGGTTTTCCATCTCTTCTTCCATTTCTCCTAGTCATAAAGACACAAAATTGATCAAGAACAACACAAGTATTGACTTGGAGCAAGTCAGAATGACCTGCTCCAAAACCTTTGCTAAATAACAAACTTTAATCAGACTAAATGTAACATTTCAGCCAGTTGAACAATTACATAATTAGTACTGATCCTTCAAATTATGCCTGTGAAGAATTGTATTTATTCACCACCACCATCAAATCATCCCAGGCACACACAGGTCACACCAAGCTGAATGTTACACAAATCTGCCACCAACAGAGAAATTCTGGAGAGAGAGAGCTGCTTTTGGAGACCATCAGTGCACCAGATTCATCAGGTAGAAGCTGACACATGATGACACATGATGACACATGATGAGTGAGGCAAAGTGAAGTCTTCCCTCTCTGCCAGGCATCGTTTACTGTAAACCCTACTCCTCTTTCAGGACATCATACTGCCCCACCCTAGCTTTAACAGCTTCTACAGGAAATGCCCAATGGACAGGGCAGTTTATTTAATTTGTGTTATTTTGTACTCTCCTCACCCCAGCCACAGCAACAAGATTGCCTGGAATGTAACCAAGTGCCTGAGGCCACTCCTGCCACCCTCCTTACCCTACCCACAGCACACACACCCAACTGCAACACCCCTGCAGTCAGGATCCACCATCTCTGCCTTGGAGCTATCCAGTCTCCATCCAACCAGTTCTGAAACATACACCAAAGTAAATACACGAAATCCCACCCACGCTGACATGCAACTGATCCCAAACATCTTCAAGCATCTTTCTTTTAAGAAATAAATTGTATGTTTTGTGTTTGTTGAGAAGTATCCTGCCAGTTATGCCAGTTAAAGCTGTAATGGGCAAAATACTCCAAGAAAAAAAATTCCAAAGATCTTCCATGATGAACGACTGAGAAAGAAGAGATCACACTTTTCCCTTCTCTAAGAAATTAATGCAGTTACTTGTATTTTGCAAACCACAGGCAAAGTTTCCCAGACTGTAGTAGAATGAGCTGTAAAGCCCCATGCATGAATTGTAGAACTCTAATTTTACAGCTACATTACTCTCAAAGAGCAGACTTATGCCTGCAGCTTAATTCAACAGTTGTTGCCAAAAAACATTTCTAGTGAGAAACACATACAGGCACAGTTATGATTTTTATATCCTTAAGATTAGTTAACTAAAATCCCCATAGTTATCCCAAAAATAATGCAAACAGATCTCCATTTTATAAAACACAAAAACTGCATTTAGTTTTAAATAGGCCACCGTTACATCAAAGGTGGTGACAAAAAATTATGTACCCTTCAGGTTGCCCACAGTTCATCACCATTTTTCTGCTCTGAAAAAAAGACCTGGAGTTTATTTGCCCATCAGGTAGGCTGCTCCAGCAAGGAAGGAAAAGAAGAACAGCATAATTAAACCAGACTTCAAGATACAATAGCTGCTACACCACGTGATCTGTTAACCATACAGCAGCATTTACGTAGGTTTTAATATTTTCTTGGGAACTAGAACACCAAATTTACATTTGTTGCACACTTTCACAGGTCTGCAATTTATTTACTGCAGTGGATTCTGTTTTAGCTGAAAATTAATATCATGCCTGCTATCCTACACTGTAAATATACCAGCAGCAATCCAGCAACTTCCAAGTTCATTTGCCTGAAAACTGAAGGATGCACAAAGGAAAAGGGAATTCACACCTGTACTTACGACAGCTTTTGGAAATGACAGTAGTGTACTGTGTAATGCAGGGAAAATACTACAAGGAGCAACCTAAAATACTTAGTATCTTCATTATATTTGATAGCCTACAGCTTTTAGAAATTACATTTTTCTAAAAAGTATGTCAACTCCTTAGTGCCAATGAAATCTACAAAGTGAAAGCACCCAGCACAACCAAACTAATCCCAGGGACTGCATCCCTTCAGGTAGGCTTGCCTTCCAAGTAGTATTTTATTTAAGTGCCTTGCTTTTGTAAGAAAATACAGAAGGTGGAGAGCACACGTTCTTATGGCAGCTCTGCTATGAACAGCCTCTCAAAACCAAAAAGCACAACATATTTCCTAAAAACAGACAGATATTTCTAGAGGTAACAAACAACTCCCTCATACACAGCAGCAAAACTGTCACAGCACCCCCAGACAGAGGTAGGAACATTCCAAGGAATAACAAACAAACAATGCTATATGAACGTTGTCCCTTCTTTTTCACAGCCCCGATTTAGCACTGAAAAAAACCAGACCTGACCAGTGCACTGGGAACCAAGGGATGGGGGAGAGAAGGACTGGATCTGGGACAGGAACCTCTCCCTCACTGAGGTCAGGCAAAAGCTGCTTGGACAAAAAGCACCCAGTAGCACCTCACACCCCACTAACATCTCACCCAGACAGCACAGGCTGAAGGCAGACTGTGAACCACAACAGGGGCTGTCCCAGCCCAGCTCCAGGCCAAGTCTGACATATCTGCATTTCCCCTTCCCACAGCTCACCCACTCACACCAACTGGAGCAAACGCCACCAGCAAGAATGGTGGCCTCAGAGAAGAAAAGTTCTAAAAAAATAGAAACATGTATTTATAAAATATCCAAGAAATCTTTTCAGAAAGATTTGCCTGCATTTTTTAGAGTACTGTGGAATAAGTGGTATGGGAATACAGGAGGCGCAGTACATTGGGACTTCAGTGCTCTCATAAAGCCTTACTTCAAAATTAATCTTTCTGCTTGATAGATGTGCCTGTGCAGATTTGAAACTAAACATTTAATCTTAATACAAACAGTAATGTATCAGCTATGCAGCAGTAGCCAGCAGAATGCTGAAAGAAGTGTATTAGATTAAGTATTATTTGATATTTAATGGCAGAATCATTAATAGCACATTAACAAAGCTTGAAGATGATTTATATTGGGAACAAGAGCTAGGCAGATTAGGCACAGACAGCAAGAGTTGTGTGAAAGCTGACATATGTGGGGAAAATAATTAGAAAGAGTAAACTTTGAGTTTGCAGGAGAAACCCAAGAGGCAGTAATTGTAATTTAAAATGACTGGGTGTGTGAGATGTGAAATTAAACATCAATATTTGCTAGACACAAGCAAGAATAGCAATTTGCTATAGATCAGATTGGGCTCTCCAGAGCATCAAAAGCAGAAAGCAGCAGCCCTTTCTCTGCATTATGGGTGTCATACAAGAAGCCACATGACAGAATTCAGAAATGCACGAAGGGAAACGAGACACAGAAATCAGGTTTAGAGAGCACCCAAGGTTTACCAGCTTGGGAAACAGTCTGCAGTAACAGAAGACTTATTTAGCATGGTTATAACTAACAAAATAATATAAAGAATAAAGAAAAAGAATGGGGCCAAATCATTGGGAAACAGTAAAACCATTGCTAGTGACCTGCACAACAGCTCCTTCAGCAGCAAAGGAAGCTGCAACTCTGGCTGCTTTAACAGCTTAACTAAGGACCTTGGAGGAACATTCTAGAAAAGCTGCATTTGAATAAATTAAAACACAACACCAGGTTCTTTGTTCCAGGTTCAGTTTCAAATGGTTTGTATGAAGCTGTAGCCTTATTCCTATTTTCTCTACCAAAAACCAGATATTGACTTATAGCTGTAGAAAGCATGGAGAAAATTCCAAAAGGCAGGAATCCTTATATCTTGACACTTCAGAAGGAGTTTGCCACATTATCAGTGTGGATCCCCTGGCACGAAGTTCTGGTGGTCATCTCTTGCAGCCATGGCCACCATTTCAGGTAGCAAACAGACACTCTTTCGGACACTTACATGTTCCCCAATTGCACCACTCCCAAAGAGAAAAACCACAGTTCCCCCCTCAGCAACAACTGAGCCACGGTGCCACTAGTGGATATATGAATTGGATTCCTCTTAAATCCACGTGTGTGGTAGGAGAAAATAGAGACGGAGAATAAAATGGAAGAAATAAAAAGAGCTAATTCATGAAGCTATTGTCAAGCTTCATCTAGATTAGTGTTATTGAAAATGTAAAAAAATTCTCCATAAATTCCCTACTTCTTTAGGCACACAGGGATCATGCAAACGTTTATTTTCAGAAGCTTTGGCACTTCCAACACCAAGCTGCCATGTGTGCCAGAAAGCATCTGCTGAAAACCAACCATAAATCTGCAATCCAGACAGCACTAAGTCAGTTCTCCAACCACTACCAACTGGTCAGTCATTGCTGCAACTACTTAAACAATGATAAAAACCTGTGTAAGACATTATATAAAGAAAATACATAGTGACAGCATCCAACAATAGGTTGAGGAGTGAAGTATCTTTCCCATTTCTCTTCTATCAAGTCCTGATCTTGTTTTCAAAGTCACTTGGCAAGAACTTAAAGCAGTCTTACTGGTGAAGCAAGTTCATTTCACAAACAGTTGGAGAAATTCCCTAGAATAATTTGTGAGATGATTAAAGAGGCTTGTGAATAAAAAGCACTAACAATGTATGGAAGACATCATAAGGCTGAAAGATTTATAGGACAGCCCAGACAAGCTTTACATCATATGATAAAAATAGTAAGATCACCAATCAAATCCAAGAATCGGGTTACTTACATCAGGTACTAATTTATAGTCACCAACTACAGAATAAGGTGCTTCCAACACATTTTTCTGTATACAGACTTATGAGAAAAGACAACTTTTTAGACTTGCCTGGGTCAGATACCTATTCGATCATCCAAGCTAAAGTGGCATTTTATTTATTTTTTAAAAAAACTTCAAAATATGCATTTTACAATTACATCATTTTCCTTCCTTTATTGGAAGAGTGAAAAAAATAACAAAATATGCATACAATTTTTCCATTCATGCCCTGGCTGTATCTCCCCATTGCTTAGCTCTCTCACTGCACTGATCTCAACAGTAGGTCTAAAATAAAGGCATCTTAAACAGAAGACTCTGTGAATCCAGAAATGTCTGCAGTCAGAAAGCTCCATTAATCAGCTGAACAAAGGCAGTTAAAAGATCAGCGATGCAGACACGTACATCTACTGCAAATGCATCAAAATGAGGCAACAGGAGACTTTGTGGAAATGAACTCAAAGTCAGTGACAGGGTGGAATTTCTATAATAGAATCTTAACATCTACAAAATTTAATTTCGCTATATCATGCAGGATGTTGATTTTTTTTTTCAGATTAAAGAACTAATGGCTGTCCAAAAAGCTTAATTTTGCTCTCTTCTCCTTTCTTATGAAGAACGGAAACCACAGCACAGTGCATCTACCTAAATAAATGAAAGTCATTCAGTAGCAATTTTATTCTGCACCAGAAAGAAAGATACTGGAGAAAATGCTAGTTACTAATGAAATTTACTCTAAGAGGCAGACTCAGTTGTCTCTGGTTGCTCTATTAATAAGATTTTGCTATAGAAGAATTTTCCCATCTTTCAAACAACACGTATGAACAATGAATTATTTGTCTGCATTAAAAAAAACAACACTTAGATTTCTTATCACAAAGAGAAATCAGCATTTGCAGGTTCAAAGAGCATTTATGTGGGTTCGAACATTTTTCCTTTTCAGTCTCAGATATGTGTTTCTGTGAACCCTTCCCACCTGCTTCCTGTACTGAACCTAGTGAAGTGAGACACAGATGAAGGAATCAATAGGCATGTTTTCTATGGTGAAGCTCCTATTGAGCTTCAGGATCCTCAGATAAAACGAATACTGCTGCACTAAAGAGATCTCAAAAAAGCTTTGCCTGCCATCACAGTTCTGTGACACAGCAAACTCTCCTCTCAACACCATGACCTCTTTTGAAGGTATGGCTGCAACAGAGGGATTATTTGGACAGACTGTGACAGATAATACTCAAATTTATCTGTAAGGGACTCGTTTCTGCATCTTTTCCCCAATGGCATTAAAGCAGTGAGAACACAGCAAGCCATTATATTGGTTGCTAAAACCGAGGATCTGATTTAATCAATCCCCAGATCACTCGATTGATACACACACCAAGAAGCACATTAAAGGACAGTGATGCTTGCCAGCTAAATCACAGTTCTGACATGCCCATATCTGATTGCTTCTCTCTCATTTATAGACGTGCTCTGAATTACAAAGATTCATAAGGCTGTCCATGCTTTTTGCTAAATTTTAAGCAATCTGAACAGCTACACCTCACACATTCTGTTGTTTACAAGAGAAAAACAGGTTAGTTACTCCACTTGCTCTCTAACAAAAGGGCTTTAAGTATTCTAAATAGTGACAGGAGATTCTCAAATTCTCCATTTTAAAAGTGTATTTATTGACCATGTTCAGACAAAAGCTGTGTCACTACAAGAAATGTTAATATTGAAATTTAAAGAGAAATCCTGTTAGGTTTCAACCTGGCCATGTTTCAAGTTGCTTTCCCATAATCAGTTGACTTGATTCACTCAAATGATGTTTGAGAGGGTTTTTTTAATATACAAACCAAACAATTCATGAGAAGTTATATTAGCAGAGAGAATACTTTCTCTCATTCCAAAAATTTAAAAATTCGTTTCTGTGGAGCAAATAAGATGTCTTTACTCAGCCCTAGCTAAAAACTTCTGTCCTGTCCCTACCAAAAGCAAACCATACACAAACGAGGTATTAAAAGGTTTAAGATAAGGGGAAAACAAAAAAAGAAAAAAAAGAAAAAAAAAGAAAAACTAAAAAAAAAAAAAGAGAAAAGAAAAGAGGGTCAGGTAGAAAGACAGAGAAAAGTCAGCCAAACAAGTAATGCAAATTGCTAAAGATGACCACAGAAAAAAACACATTCAAGACACTGATACTTGAAATATCCAAGTTGTCCCCAAGTCTGACAACTCTGTGCAGAAGCAACGTCACCTGAACACAAAGCAGCTTACTTGCATGTTTGTCTGCCAGTACAATGAGCGTGCTTGAGATGTCTCTCCTCCTGTAGAAACACACCACCTTCGCCTCCACGTTTCCATTGGCAGTCTGAAACAGGGAACAGAAGAACAAACTGACCACTAACCAAGAGCAGAACTGCACACTCTGAACTTGGAACTTCATAAATGATCAGGAATTTTACACAAGAGCTACACAGGGTCTGCTTTTAGCACCTCCAGCTCCACATATTACCTGACACACAAACTCCAGCACGATCCATTCCAGGGGAGGGAAATTCCAGGCAGTTTGGCCCTGCCCTCCTAATGGTTCTTGAGGAATCACCTCTTTTAAGTTACAGATGTTTCAAGGGGAGAAAAATACACTTACCTGTCATGCTACTTTTGAGGCCAAGCCTATATTAAGTAGCATTCAAATCAATCTTTTAAAAGCTAATAAAAAACCTGTGAAAAATAACAGAATTGGGAGCTAGGCTGTTCTCCAAACTCTGCAGGGCAGTAGGAAGGCAAGAAAGAATCCAGCCATTACTACTTTTGCAAAAGAAACAACCTAAGATTCTCTGACAGCACTGGTGAGCTAAATAACTACCAACACACAAAAAAAATCATTACAGAAAGAGAACCAAAGAAGCTGCACCAGACAATAAACTCTACTGCAGTGACAACATACAAAAAAAAGTCAGAATTTTTTAAATATTATTTCCTTAAAACTCTTAAAATGAGATAGGTGATCAAATGTAAGATGGCACCTGTCAAACAGTGCAAGTTGCTTTTTACAAACTCTAGGGAAAATAAAACAACTGGTTTGTAACAGCCCCAGCCAGTTTACTACCTCTAAAATAAATCAAATAATGCAAAAGTAACTCAAGAGTTGTATCCTACTACTGAAGACTCTTTGAAAACCATAATGAAGGCACAGTTCCAGAAAGTAGAAGATACAAATTCCCTGCTAGCAAGTCTCCAAAAAAGGGTAGTGAACCAGCAATATGTCCACAAGGAAATAAAATAAAAATTGACATACATGCTCATTTTTAAGATGTCAATGAAGGGAAAGTTTCAACTTTTAGAATATCAGTTTTCCTAACACAAAAACCCCAAACAAACAAATAAAAACCAACAAAAAACCAGACACCACATACATGCACAGATACTTCCCCTTAAAGACCAAAACTTTTTGGCAGTGTCTCAGAATTTCTACCCTTTTCTGGTAAATATTTCAGAACTTTTAAATTCTGAGAAACTAAAATACAAAGGCAGGAACCATCTTGCTCAAACACAGACAGCTTCCATGTAAATTGATATATTTTAATACCGACATTTTTGCCATAATTGCCAAAATTTCATTTACACTCAGTTAAAAAGGAAACAGAAGAGCTAGGATTCATTTCCACCTGAAAGACCCATTTTAAAGTGTAGGTCAGAGAAATCACAACTCAAGGAAGAGTTGCACCAAGATGGGGGATCCAGATTGAAAGTTCATCTTGTTTTAAAGGTGAGGGGAAGAATGAGAAGGAAGAGTAAGAGGGGAAACCAACACTTCCCAGAAAAGTAACCAACAAACCTGCATGCTGCAATGGGTGGAATACAGACAGTGATACCTCATGGATAGCGATCCACTGGGAACATTTTAAGAATTCACTCGTGTTTCTTTAAGGCAAAAGAGACTTAAAGGTATTTCTGTAAAAGACCTCCATAGGGTTACCACGGATGTCCCAGCATTTAGATTCTTTACTGGTCATGAAATGGATACATTTTCTCTTCCAAGTAACTGTTTGAAAACTACATGCTTTTCCATGACTGATGGCTGAATAAAAACACCTGATACCAGTCAGTCAATGACCACCCAACTCCAAACCAGGGATGTTACATTCCTTCTGTGTGGGCTGCCATAATGTCAGTATTAAACCAGAACACGAGGTATGCTTAGGATCCAGCTAGGGGCTTCAGAACCGTCCTCCCCCCTCAATCAGGTCACGTTTCAGCGCCGAGAACTTCAGCTGGCTTCCCACACAGAAGCCATCATGCTTCCCTGTTCGATCCATTGAAAGGGAATTTGGCAGATGAAAGAGTTCACTGGCCCAAAAAGACAATCAGCAAAGACAAAGTCTGAGCAAGCAGATCACAGCTGCAAACCTTTCTCCTGAGTAAGTCTCCCACAAGAAGAATCAAATTAAAGCTCTCCATCCTCTAGGCAAACTCTTGTGTTTTCTTCATATCCCGTGATCCTGGCATGGAAGTGAAGAACTGCAGAAACCTCCTGCCCTAAAGGTGGGCATAATCACCTTGAGAACTACATGCCACTGACACCCAGTTCTTTCATACCAAAGGAGAACAAAAGGTCTTAAAGCATTCCAGAAAATTACCAGAGAACAAATGTATTTTTAAGCTTCTAATTACCAAAGAACTGCTAAAGAATTGTTTTGATTTTAATCAAATCAAGCAGATCATAAATTCAATTAACTTCAAAGACTTGATGGAAAAAAATGTTTACCTTATTGAGCTCTTCTATTCTTCGTATCAAATAGGGGTTACTTGAAGAATTTTCGAAGTAGACATAATCTGACAAAAAGAAAAAAGACTCTTTAAAATATGAACTGCTAAAAATCAAATCAAAACCTTTATCAGCCAGGAAAGCAAAGCATGTGATCTTCCTTCTCTCTCTGATCAGATTATTTCCACTTAGACCACACAGTGTGTTTACTTGCTTCCTCTTCTTATCAAAATCCAGCCACTTCTCACCAGCAATATGTGATACCTCTCTTCCCCTCCAGTTTACAAGTATGGCTCATTTACTTAGAGTACAAATAGCTTCCCTCTCTCATCTTTTCCTCTACTTCCTGATCTTTTACACTTATGTGATCCTAGAATGCCCTCAACAAATTCTACATCGCTGTCCAGACTGGTCAAGTAGTACTTGTATTTTCAAGCAGGATAAATATCTAAAGTTAAAGGAAAAAAATCGAGTTCTTTACCAAAGGTAGTGACTTCAAAAAAACCAAAAACAAAACAAAAACTATCACGGAAACATGCATCACGCATGAATGCCACATAAATTATTTGGTATTGGGGAACTCCAAGCTGAAGCACTCCTTAAGAAAACAGATGCTCAGGAGTTCTGGCTGGACTGGCCTTTCTCTCCCAATACTCCAGAAGCCAAATCCTAAACCCAAACTGAGACAAAGAGGGGGCTGAATCCACCTCCCTGCTGACAAGGTGCTGACCTTGCACACAGACCTGACAACAATTCCTTCCAGGACTATCTAAGATGATTTCCCTCCAGATTTCCCAGTTCACTTGTGTTTGGAGCAAAATACCCGTAGCCCCCGGGTACACCCCAAGGTGACCTTTTGCAATGCCTACATTAGCATGATGCTCAGTGTTCAGAGGTGGCTGCCCTCTGTAAACAGCGACAGTTACCCCCAATCCCCCTGAAATCATCCCCCCCGAAATCCTTGTTAAAAGGGCTGTGGAAAGTACACATACTGTTCCCTCCTCCCCAGCCCAGAGGAAGGAAGACACTCCCCAAAGGTCTCTGCTTCTGGAAAAACTGCAGCAGGAGAGTTAAGGAAATCCCTTTTATCTCTGGGCTGACCAGAGAGACAACAGGGCATTTACCCATCACAGCCCTTCCACTCGAGCTGCAGACACACCTTTTTTCAGACTGCTGCTTACAGCCCATTATCCATAGGTGTCCCTGGATTTACAGACCCACCTACTTGCTGCGTGGGACACAAGAGCACAGCAGTGACCACCGGGCAAATGACCCCAAGGAAGCTGCTCTTGCACTAGCTGCAAACAACCTAAGTGCCCTCTTGCCCCTTCAACGGGGCTGGCTGCCTTAGGAGAGATTCACTAAACAGGAATCCCAGGGCTTACAATCAGCAATTGTAACAAACCTATTTTCCAAGCTCTTGTCTTGTTAAAAAGTGTGTTGTTGTCAAGACATCTTGCCAGTGAAGTTCCATTACACTGGTCTGGGTTGGAGTGACAAGCCAAGAGTTTCAATGCTTATGCTCAGCAGGAGTCTTGGGCTACCCAACCGTAGCGTGTAACCAGGGCTAAGAAGCACTGAAATAGCACACCTCATTTTTGATATTTTTGTGCATTCTGTGCTGCACGCCTCTCAGACTGATCATCAGCCATCTTCACACATGCTAACAAGCATCTGAGTGACTCCAAAACTTTCTTCCCAACTGCAAGAGTCAGTTCCTCTTAAATATCACATCCCTGCAGCCTTTAAATTGGTGGAAGATCTCGTGAGAAATACACTTTGGACATCTAGTTTGTAGAAAACTTTGTGTGTTGGTACCAGAAATGGATAAAACACTCAAGTAACAAGATCCTACATTTCCATTCCCAAACACTGGCTCTGAGCAGCACACCAAACAGGAAAAAGCAGGCTCAACATTACTATGACCAACCAGAAGTCACAAAACCCAACAGATATTTGGCAGCTTCAGCAATAACAACTGCTGACTGAAATAACAATGGTGGGCATTAAGCAATTTACTGATCAGCAGAGTAAAGAGAAATTATTTCTCCCACACCAGAACCACCCATGACCTACGAGGGCACTGCAGTGGAGGATGTTGAAGCTTTGAGGTATCTCTTCAAGCTCACCAGCCACTTCTCACTGGAAGGCTCCAACAAGTGAAGAAAAGATGAGTTCTTTTCCTTCAACCCTCCAAATAATTCCTACGACAATCAGCTACTCCTCACTTCAGGTACTTTGACGGAGGTACATGCAAAAATATTACTGTTGTATACATTGTGCCTGAAAATTAGAAATTAAAACTAAAGGAAATGTCTTGAAAAGGTAATCTTGTCTTTAATCCCCTGGGTTTCAGGTGGCTGTCACAAATGCTCATAGTTCACACCATTTTTAATCAGCTCTTCTGTGTGCACATACACACCTATATTCTCAGAGACACATTTTATACCTCAAGTGAACATTGACTTAATTTTTCAAGTAACTCCAGTTTATGGATTTTAAAACCTCACATAGATTTAAAGAAAGCTTATCACAGATGAATAGTTTACCAAAGAACAGCTCCCAGGGGTATCCAACAGTACTGAAGAATAAACCCCGCCAGCATTGTCTTGGTCAGCAGCAGGAGTATCCCCAAACCCACACTGTGTGACCAACAGCTGCAAACCAAGCTCACAGCACCATGTTCTGCATGCTGCTGGTAGAAAGGCAGAACCAAACCTGTACCTCAGGATGCTCCATGGGCTGACACGTGACAGTGCAGAGGTGCATTCTTAGGCCAGTGCTTGATGACTTCACCGTGCCAAATCCACAGCCTAGTACATCTCATCCATGTTTTAGACTAATGTCACAACTATGCTAAGCATTTCACCAGTAGCTACGCAACTAATGGAGACCTATTTCCCATTGCTCAAATGACCTGGAAAAGTGCTTCTTCCTCTCTGCAAGTAATGCAGAGCACTCTGCAAATCACATAACAAAAAGTAACGCATATCAGAGGAAGGTGCTTGCATTTTTCACAGAGATTTAAAACACCAGAAGTAAAATGCTATCCTGCAGAGAGAATTGTTTGAATTCCTGTTCCACACGTACAACATGGAAATTTAAAGTTCAACAAACCACTCTCCAAACTGATGCCTGGGATGGTGACAATACTCCTCCGAAACTGCTCCACAAGCAGCCAAGTCCAAGAAGATTTGTTTGTTGCACAGGAGGTTCAAAGCAGGCACACCACCCGGCCCTACACTCCAAAACATTGCCCTTCTCCTTGAGTAGCTCTTCCACTTCACCTCCAGCTTCCTCCCAATTCATGGAAGTGCACCTTTCTAATACTGTCTGCCCAACTAGCATTATTCCCAGTTTGCTTTCAGGGCAGTGCCTACAATTGCAGATGCGTGTGCACACACACATACAAAATAACAGAAACTTTCCACAGGCTCCCAACAATCCAGATGTCAACGGGAGACATCCTGTATGTGCACAACTGCTGGGGTCCTGTACCCTGGGCTGAAAGAGGGGATGGGGAAGGAGACAAAATTAGCAAATCTCTAGACAACAGGGAAATAGGCATCTCAACTCCTACTAAGAACAGGAAGGAAGAGTTCACTAAAACAAAAAGTAAGGTCTAGGGACAGAAAAGTAGAGCCTGATAGCAAACAAAAGCCAGCCCATTCAAACACAACTATCTATCCTTGCTGATTTGCTTTCCTACTTACAAAACTGAAAAAAAGGACCAGTTTAAGACTGTTCTGCATCCCACAAGCATGGCATGCCCCCTAACCACCGTAAAAAGCACATGAAGGCAATCCCTTACCACCCAGCTGCCTGAAGAGAATTTCAACCCCATACCTTCATAACAGCTGTTAGCTTCAGCTCACCATCCCCAAATTAATCAGCTGTGCATCCACACCACGATCATAATTAATGGCACCACTCATGCATGTTACAGTTATCTGTGATCAGGCTACAACAATGACTGAGGAGTGTGGAAATACCGAAAGGCAGTAAGGACCATCACACAGATCATCACCTTCTGACAAACTCAAAATGTAGTTCTTCCCTTTGCCTGTGCTGTTATAGAGCAGAAGTACCTACATACATAAATCTATCCAAAAAAAGCCTTTATATCCCAGAACACTTTTTCTGAATATGCACAACTTGCCAGAAAGCAACACTGTATTACACCGGTAATAACTGAACTGCTAGAACACACAGACACAAGTACAGCAGCTAAAACTAGAATGACAGCCTACAGACCATAGAAAATGAGATTTTTCCACAAAGGCAATAAAATAACACTTCTCAATTCAGAATTAACATAACAGAATTTCTTTTTGCTCTCATGTGCTTTTAAGACATTATTGCAAAACCCCCCCGCCTTCTTCATGTCAGCTGTTGCTTATGTTGTCTACATCAGCCCACAGACAAGAAAATCAAGAGGGGGTACAGCAAAATAACACACACTGTCTAGAGGTCATATATTTATAAGATTAGACATGTCTGAGCTGCGTAATAACCTTATGGGCTTTTAGGTGATCAAGTTGCAAAAATGCCTAAAAGTATTTTTATCCTTCCCAATGCACACTTGCCTTTCAAGCTACAAGTGCTTTCTGAGGACTGACCTGGCTGAGTATTCCCCACCTTACCCCCCAAAAGTCTTACACACAGAGTACTGCACCAGCCTACAGATGTGCTTGGGATATGAGGGAGGCTGGAGCCTTCCTCTTTCCACACTCACTACCACTGCTGGATACAATGTGCAATTCCAGGCAAGAGATAAAGAAGCAACTTCACAGTTGGATTTCCCCTCCCCAACCCACAAAGCTGCTGCTCTGAATTAAAAATGAGCATCAAGAGAGTGCAGAAACTGATGATGACCTGCTTATTTTATGACTTTTACAGGAAATACGTGCCTCTGCATACTATGGGCTCTCCAATTCAACTTTGGGCCAGTTTCCTTCACTAAGTTCCAGTTTTCAAACTATTCACCAGCTTTGTCCCTAAACTGTTAGTCATTTTACATTCTGGATAATACAAGCCCTCTTGCTGTGAAAGAGGAGGTTGGAGAGGCAACCCTACAAATCCTGCAATCTCACCCGGCAGAGGCCAAGTCCTATTGCCCTCTGGCTCTCCAAAAAGCAGCAACATTCACAGCAGTAGTCACCTGATAGAATGGTCAGTTACAGACCAGAGCTTCAACACAGAAAGCATCAGAAGCACAATATTTTCATTACCAGAAAGGCAAAACTGAAACAGTTCCTTCTATTGCTAAAGGAATTATGGGGTCTAATACATCTGGCAACATACACAAACCAGGTATTTACAAATTCATGTCTTCCATGGATCAACAAAGGTATTAAAGATATACTGTCAGCACAGGCTCAATTTGTATTTACAGGACAGCAGTATTTGTGGCTACACTGGATACATCAAGCTGAGGATGAGGCAGCACATGCTGTAGGAAACTACCACCTAACTCCTTAAAAAAAATGTGGAAATACCAAGCACACAGGCCTCTGATATACTACAGCCAACTAGTGAGGGACATGGCAAAAGGAAACATCTCCTGCAGAAATCTCCCCTCCACACAGTTAACAGCAAACTATCACTAAATTTAGCAAGGATAAGTTGAAGTACCCCAGTTAAATCAAGCCAGCTTTGCTCTGTTTCTTGAGCAAGGATTATCTACACATTCACATGGTAAACAAAATGTTCATGTTATATTTTCTTCCAACTGTGCAGAACTACAAAGGGACAGCCAACGTTACCTGGCTGTTTTGAGATTTAACCTATGGATCACTTTTTCTGACAGGCCTCCAAAAATCCAGATTCAGTATTACCCAAACCATAGCTCAAAGGAGAAGCAATTCACGGCAAGATCAATGTAACAGGACTACAGATTATGCACAGATCTACAAAAAAAGTCTATCCACATTTATCCATTGTTTATCCATGTCAGCTCTTACAGCAAGAGCTACTGCAACAACAATAACACCCCAAACAACAACAACAACAAAAAACCCCACCAAAACACCGAACTCTGAAGGACCTATAATAGATACAAAAACTGAAGTACCTTCCATACAGAAACCTACTCAAGGTAAAACATAATCTACCTTTTTGAAGTAAAAAGAAAAATAAACAAAAGTTCATGACATGCAACTTGCTTGGACAAACTGTTGATTGCTTGATCCAGTTTAAACTCAGAAACATTATGATTTTTGTCAACTTCCCAGAGGTCTTCTGTTCTTTGTTTTCTATCGTGTCAAGAGAGGGGGCAAGAAAAATTCCTGTCCAGCCATCTCATATCATTTTTTGCCTGATTCTTAGCGAAACAACACTTATGCAACTCCATTATCCATGCATTAGTTCTTCCCTATTAGCTCCTGAACCCTTTGTTCAGACATTTCACAGATGGACAGAAGTCTCAAAGATAATTAAGTTCTGATCGTTGTTCTCTATCTTAAAGACATAGATACAAAAACTACAAGAGAAAATGAGAAAGGTAAGACAGAGATATGAAATGGTTCCAGTTTCAGAAACAATTAATAGATAGGTTTCAAAGCAAATCACTGGATATTCCAGTGTTTGGAGGAATTATCAAAAGTCCTTGCTTTCTGAAGCACCTCTCAACTCCCCTATCATCAGTGCTCCTCAAGGCAGGTCATGGGCTCAATCAACTTCTAATCTGATTCACAATGGCCAGGTGTGCTCCCCAATATTTCCACTCTCTGCCCGGGAAGAAGGCAGGTATTCTGCCTCACAGCAATAGCCATGGGACTGAAGATCTCAGCTCTGCATGGGGCACAAAGCTCATGTAGATGGTAGCTTTCCCAGTAAAAGTCTAAAATTCCAAAACAAGGAGAACAGAAGAAAGGGACAAACCACCTCATGGAAGAAAAACCACAACTTTCAGGTTGTCAATGTTCTTATTTCTGTTCCTCACAGCACTGTTGGCTGTTTTCACTTGCAGACATCTATAGAAAAAACCCAAAGGACAGGAGTATGCTGGTAATTTTGACAAAGGGTTTATGGGTGTCAGCTGTACTTCATGGGTTACTCTTAGGTAGGAGCTGTGCCACACTGGAGTAACTGCTACTAGGGATGCCACCCCAAAGGACACAAAAAGTTTGTACAAACAAGACTTGAAAAGAAACTCTGCAAGAATCCTGGAAATAAAATTAAGCTTCCAAAGCACTACCCTGAGGACAAAGAAGCAATTTTGCTGTTAAAAATCAATTATATGGCAGTTCAAGAAAACCAATTTCAATTAATCCACTCCCAATATTCCAGCTATAACTAAGGCACATTTGCATGTGGCACTGACACTTCAGGTTCACTGAGTCAACCCCCTCCAGCTTCCTGCAGGTCGAGCCTATGCTAAATGTTCCTGGAGATCCACTTTTTCTATTCTGTGCTTTACAGAAGGTATCGAAGCATGATTTGAAGGCCTCTGGACACAAGGCCTCTTCTGCCACTTCAGTTCCCAAGAATGTAGCCATACAAACATTTTCTGCAGCAGCAAAATTGTGAGCCTATGTAATTTCAGCTGCATCCAGTGCCATTCTTTGTGTGTCAAACATGGAAATAGTTCAGGCTTAAAAAAAGAAAAACCTTTCCCCAAAGGCATGTTGTAAGGGAAGACCAGGATGGTCTAATTTATGAAAGAGTCACTTGAGCAGAGAAACACTTGAGCAGACAGAGGAACTAGTAAGAGAGTTCCTTAAATCATGGGGGAGTATTTGGAGAGGATAGAGGGAATGGAAGAGGAGTATCCTCAAGCTACACCCTAACAACAATCACCATCTGTAGCAGCCAAGAAAACAGCCTGTTCCGTTGTAATTCTCATTCCTAAGGACAGATAAGAAAACCATTATTTTCCAAAAGATATTTAGGCAGCAAAGAAGATGACAAGAAATCAGCACCATGTTCCCTGCAAGAATCTCAAGAGTTGAAAACAAGAACCTCTGTAGTACTCAAGACACCAAGTTTGGCATCACCCTCGAGAAACAAACTAAAAAAAGTTGTGTGTCTTGTTTGGGTTTGCTTGATTGTTTAAGAGTAATGTTGAACTTCAGTTTGCCAATGTGAATTGGCAAATTGAAACTGCTTAGGCCATAGTATGACAATATATTAAGTCCAAAGGTAGGGGTTTCAGTGCCAGATCAGAAACATCACAGCTTCACAATGCAAAACATGGACAAAGTGTAAACTCCTGCCAGCGTTTCTGCAGATGTTTCTTCAAACAAGAGTGCCAGTGAAGCTGATTCATTCCCCGCCCTCTCATACCACCCCCTCAAGTTGTGACAGCCTCTGCTTGGATGGCAGGAGGCCTGTACATGGTAAACCCAGTCAGGCACTCACATGGGTCAAAAGATTGTCTCCAACCAAACCAATCCCTGCCCTGCTCTGCAGCATAGCTAGGCCAAACTGGGTAAGCCCAGCAAAGGAAGGAGAGGACAGCTACAATTGCTTCAATGGACACCCTACCAAAAGAAACATCTTAAATCAACATTATCAAAAGAAAGATACACAGAAACTGTCTCACTTGACTGGTTCAAATTTGCTCAGATGTTGACAACTTAACTCTGTAAGGACCCTGTGCTAAATCAGGAATCATCTGTTCACGCCACACTAACTTTATGCTTGGTCAAGTGTCATCTGTCCTCCTACATCTTGCATGAAAGCATAAAGTCCTCAAATTAACCAGAGTACATTGTGTGCAATTTTACAGAAATGTTACGATGGGCCACATCTGACACCAATTGTGATCTGGCAATGCACAGAATCAGAGCCAAGGAAGCCCAGGCACCATGAAGACTCAATAGCTTGCAAGTAACACACGTGTAAAGGACTGGAGAAGCCCACATCTTTCCTCCACTTGCAAACTCACTTTAAAGCCACCAACTAACTTCTTTGCTTTGCTTCACTGACCAATACCAAGTAAAAATGATCTCACAAACACTTCTCCTTCCTAAAAGTGGTCCAGCCAAAGAGCTGGAAGTGAAGAACATGTGCATGGTTTCTTTGGGGCTGAGCTACAGCCCGAAAGTTTGATCAGTACTTTCCATGTCCTTCCAAACTTGGTTTTACAAGTAAAGAGGGGACAAGGAGCCATTCCAGGACTTCAAAGATATTCTGAAGCAGGGCCTCTTCGTATACTGGATTTATAGTGGTGAGCTCCAAAGACCTAGAATCATAATTATCTTATAAGAGCACCTTTCCCAAAAGTTCCAGTTACTCAAACCTCATGGGAAACTGCGACAAAGCAGCTGCAGCTGCTTAAGGATTCAAAAAACAATAAGGTGCTTGGAAAGCAACAAGACAGTGTAGAAAACAGAAGTACCACCGATTTCACAGGTGCAGAAGTACCAGTGATTTTACAGGTTACTTTTTGCCAGCAGATGCCCAGAACCACCAGAAGCCAGCCTCCAACAGTTCGTACCTTTGCTTTCAAGTGACCCCAAACTGCTCACGAGTGGTTTATAAATCAAAGTAAAAACAGTAACAGCAACCACCTCATTCTCTTCTCATCTTCCTGGAGAGAAACTATGCACTCTATTTATTTAAAGTCAGGATGTTTAAACATCAAAAGTTGCTTGAAAAACAACCAGATGCAAGTGAAAGGAACATCTTTGACATTCACCAAAATATTACTAGTCAAACAACACAAGTTTTAAGAGTCTTTTTTCCACAATTTCTCATCGAGTGTCTTTTACTCACCATCACTGAAAGGCAAAACACCAAGGAGCAAAGTGGGCACTGCCAAAGAGTGCCTCAGCCACGCCCCAGGCCTCCAGCAGTGTCCCCCAGCCCAGCCCTCCCAAAACGCTGCCCTGGCACAGCCTCCCATCCACCAGCCCAGGAACTGCCTCAACTCACCAAGAGAGCAGAAACAAGCTTAGCCCTTTCACTCTGCTGTGCCAGCTGCAAATGGTGTGCAGCTGTTACAAATCCAGAGGTGTCACAGTTCCAGCCCCCAAACACACCTAAGCTGGCTGATAATACTCTCCTCCATGCAGCATCTCCCAATAAAAGGCTAACGAATGCTGAAGCAGTCTGATATGGGGGAGAGGGGAAAGGGAAGGAAGACTGCAAAACATTCAAGATAAACTTGTGTAACTAGAAACAATGAAAGGAAAAGATGAAGCCCACTGCCTAGCTGTTGCTGAAAGGTGATAAGCTAGAAGTTGTCCTAAATTTATTAGGGCCAATGACTACAGAAGCCTATCGGTAATTTTCAAGAATGAACTCTCGTTTTTATTTTTACAGGTTATTTAATACCTCTCTCCACTAAACTCATTCTCATCTCAGGTTACCTGCAAAGTTAGAAAACAAAATCCCAGCAAGCACAACCAAAACAAGGATATTGCACAGTATTCCCTCCTGTCACCCAAGACACGTACATACTGACAACAAAGCAAGGGGACAGGAGAAGGTTTACAAGTGATCCTGCAGTTAAATAATCTGAATTTGCTCCAGATTCGGACTCAGCAACATGTTCTATGCATGTTTTAGCATGCATAGAAAGCTCAAACAATTATTATTGACATTACTGATGTCAAGAGGACTGATGCACCATCCCTGTGCTCACAACTCTCCGGCAGCACTATGGAAGCCAAGACCTGTAGGCTGCCACAAGAGTCTGGATGCCAAGTGGGAGTATGGAATGGGATGGAGGCAAAT
Source organism: Nicator chloris (assembly GCA_013400495.1). Lineage (NCBI taxonomy): Eukaryota > Metazoa > Chordata > Aves > Passeriformes > Pycnonotidae > Nicator > Nicator chloris. Next base: position 4,646 of record WAAE01003983.1, on the reverse strand, counting down.
CAAACCACAGTCCCCTGCCAGGCATTAACAGCACCCTACGGTAGCAGAGAGATGATGTCATATTGCCATTCTTAAAAACTGTGGGGACTACACTGAAATAAGATGTGTGACTGCGGCACTGGCAGACAGACACACCACCACCAGCTATAAAGTAATGAACAGCATCCAGTAAGTCCTGGAGCTCCAGCCTCCAGCACACTGGAATAAAGCTGCTGTGAACCTCGGGTGCCCATGTCAAGCACTGTGGGTCATCACTTCCCTCTCTTTAAAGGTGTTAGATGCAGCAAGTACTTCTATGCTTAACTGACTTGTGATCAGATCTCCCAATGCCATTTAAACATACCTTAAACGTACCACAGACTCAAAAACAGTGATAATTTTGTAGCTAAGCATGCTCCCAAACAAGAGAGTAACCCGTAAAAGTCAAAAATACGTAAAAGATAACATCCAAAAGCATAAACTGACATTTGTCTCAGCAAAAGCATTGCCTTCACTAGTTTTTCCTCCATCCTTTCTATCCTTTCTTTCCCCATCCCCTTGTTCCCTGCCCTCCCACTGAGCCCATTCAGCTGTTCACACAGTCCCACAGTGAACCAGATTGGGTAGCTGATGCAAGATTAAAAATAATCCAGGAAAAAACAAAAAGTGAGGAGGAGGGAGGTAGAAAAAATTAAGTTCCTCAAACCAGTGCAAGATGAAAATGCAAGAAATCGTTGTTTCAGGGCATCAAGGGAATGCCATAGGGGCATAAACCTGCAGTGGGGCTCAGTCAATTGCCACCACTAAAAGAATACTTGTCGCACCAGAGGTAAGCTCTCCTGAAGAAGGCAGAGATAGAATACCTGCTGGAAAGTCTCTTGATACCAAGATGACCTGTTCTCCTCCAGGCAGCTGACACAGCACTCTCCTGAAAGCAGAGCCTGGCACTAGCTGGAACAATGAACATCACTCTCCCACATGCATTTTTTCATCAGAGGCCCCAAATTCCAGCTCAGAGGTCCCAAGCTTCTCCAATCTGGTGTTTATCCAACATTCCCATACGGTCTGTGATCATGCAGGCTGCCAGTCCGCTCCATGAAGAGGCACACAGCCCACCATGACTCCTTCCAAGTGAAAGCAGTCCACTTTCTTCGTGCTGCCATTTGTTTCATGGCTGTACAGCAGCTGTTAAGAAAATCTTCACTTCTGCTACACTGGAGGCAGGTGATTCCAGGATTTCCTACTGGCCAACAACTAAGACTCCCCCATTTCATTTTGGAATTTGATACCCTGGCATTCTTCCCCACACACTTCCAAAGTTTACCATCCCCCCTGAACTGTGCTAGCTTGTGACAGTCCCATTTGTATTGGAAACCAATTCTCTTCCCACCAAAAATCTACCAGGAGAAACTTGGCAGGATCCAGCAGAAACAGTTGCTCTCTCAAAACACCTGGATGCCACCAGTCAACTCATCCACAGAGCCTGACAACCATTCAAGGGGCAGCTCCTAACCCCCCAGCACAGTCACTCTGCTTTTCAACAAAGGGGAAGACTTCAGCCCCGACAGCAGGGGCTCCTCAGCTCCTCCACCCAGGACCACACGAAGAGAACACACTTCATGTCCACTTGTTGTCAACCCACCACTGGCTTCTGAAAACAAAAGTTCATGGTGCTTCATGACCAGGCCTAAAGTGGTGACCATCCTTTCTGAGTGAACATATACTTCCAGGAGCAGTATTGATCTGTAGTGAGCAAGCTGCTTTTGGCAGCTGTTAGGTCTGGAGTTCACACAGGGCATCCAGTAGTCACAAGTGTAATAAGAGATTATGTGCTGAGTGTTTGTCTTCCAGTGAGAAGTGTATGAAATGACTGTGCACAAATCCCATTCTGGATTTAATCCTGCCACGGAGTTCATACACAACTTCAGCGCACAAAACCATTAGTGGGAGACAGCAGCACCAGAGGTCAGAAACAATTCGATTACACACACTCCTGGGCTCAGGCTGAACAGAGCTCTCACACAGAAACAGCTGCATCCATCCATATGTTGATCTTGGTAATACATCAAATCAAGACTTCATCCATATGGACCATAACAGAACACTGTAACCTTGGCTATCAGCCAGCTGCCTTGCCCTCTGCCCAGAAAGGCTACGGAGCAAATCCTGGGCACCATTTCCAAGTGCAGGAAGGACAAAAAGGTAACTGAGACCAGTCAAAATGGATATTCCAAAGGCAAATCACACCTGACCAACATGACTCCCCCATCTGGGATGAAGAGACTGGTTCTGTGGCTGAGGGGAGAGCAGGGGGTGTTGGACACCTTGACTTCATGTCAAAGGCCCTGCTACGCCTCCCACAGCATCCTTCAAATGAAAGTGCTTGAAAAACTAGACAAAAAAAGGTAGGGGGAAAACTGTAATATCAGGTTTAAAGGATCACAATCAGCAGTTACAACCTTCACTGCGCTGTTGGTTACTAATGGATCCCTTAAAGGATCAGCCAGCCCTGCTTAGAAGCTGGGATAGGATGATGGATAACAGGAACGGGGAGCCCAGCTGAAACAAGAGAAAATCCATCTAGGCACATGGAAATAAGCATTTTCCATAAGCATGATCAAACACTGGACGGGGCCCAAAGTAAGGGTGGCATCACCATTCTTAGAGCCTGGGATGGATACAGTCCTGAGCAGTCAGATCTACCAGGGCATTTCTAGCAGGAGGTCAATCCAGAGACCTCCAGAGGTGCTTTCCCATCTTCTGTGGGATGCACAGTACAAATTTAGCCATACAAAAGGCTAAGAGATGACACTCCCCAAAAGACTTGGCCATTCAATGATGAACAAAAATTTCCAAGAAACTATTCCCTTCACAAGTCACACCAGGGTGAATTTCACAACTCATCTTGCCTATCACCCTACTCTCAGCATCTCCAAACCAACATCATGCTGTAGGCACTATCAGCTTTGGGCAACCCAAGACACAAAGCTGGGACATCCAAGAGTCAGCTGTTATACCTCAGTGAAACCAGAAAAAACCTCAGTGAAACCTCAGTACAACCAGAAAAAAAGCACGAAAATGACAAAAGAAGCGGCATTTTTCAGGGTAAAAAGTAAGGGTAGGCCAGAAGAGCAGAAATAACAGAAAGAAGTTGTTGATGGAGAGCAGCCAGACAGGATGGCTTGGCCACCTTCGCTATTTTTTTCCCTTGTTTACTTTACTTTGGTTTTGCAGAACTCCACAAGAAACAGGGCATTTTGAAAAGGAGGGAACGCCACAAAAACATCTTCCTGTAGAGCCTGTAGTTCTGGGGAGAAAGGAGCTCCACAGAACAGCTTTTATGAAGGAAAATGGCTGAGCACAAATTCATGCCAGACCACCCTCAGTTTATGTTCCATAAAACACAGTCCCAAACCCCGTTGCCTCTCCTTTCTCTTCACGTGAGCCAAAACAAAGGACAATAAGACAGGAGTGAAACCCTGAACAGAAGACTAATGGGAAAGCACATAACAAAACAGCAAGAGTAGAAGGGGAGGCCAAGACCTGCAGGACGTGCCTCACACCAGCCCCCTGCTCTACCAGCAGCATCTGCCCATCTTTGTGCTTCTTATCTCAGCAACTCCTCCTGGGTCCCCACCCCGACAACCTCGCATGACCCCCTATCCGAGCAGCCTCTCCACGTCGGGCCCCATCCCGGGGCCTGGCCCCATGGCTGCTCCTGCTCCAGCCCCGCTCACTCATCCCACCCTGCCCCGTCCCGGATCTGCCCGAGCCCCCACCAGCTCGAACCTCGCACGCCTCGTCTCCCCACACCCTCGTGCTCCGTACGGCCCCACGCGGCCGCTCCCCCTCACCTCGGCCACCCCGCTGTGCCCACCGCCCCGGCTCACGCAGCCGCGGGCACAGCGCCCCGGCTCGGCCCGCGCCGGGCCCCGCAGCCCTCCAGCCCGTGCAACCCCGCGCCAGGCCTCCCTCCCGCGGGCAGCCCCCCGGCCCCTGCCCCGCA
>WAAE01003982.1:0-18323 GCA_013400495.1 Nicator chloris | reverse complement strand
TTTGTCTATGAAACGTAAACAAATACTTTCTTTCTGCTTCCTTTTAATCCTAGTGATGTTGAGAAGAGCTATCCAGAATTATGATAGGCAAAGGTAGAAGGTCTGTCTGTAGAATTCAAATCAGCATTTGAGTGAAAGGGAGAGCCACAGATGACTGATGAACAGATCAGCTGGCAGAGTCCACTACTTTACAAAAATCTGGCTTCTCTGAATCATTTTCTTTAAACAAGCAAAAGCAGCTTTTTAAAAGATGTACTTCCATCCAAAGCATAAACTAGCTAGGTCATTCCTCTGCCACAGAGAGACATTTAGTGTGAGTTATAATTGACTTACAATAGAAATGAGTGCATTTCTTCAGGCTCTTCACATGGGTAGTCCCAAAAGGGACTACTTACATGCTTTTCAACCAACTTAAAATTCGATTGTAGCAATAGGAATATCATGGTACAAAGGTTTATGACTTTTAGGATGTTGAGTGCGTAAGGGAAGAACTTCTGTGAACTGAAAAGCCATATTGCACACGTTTACATCCTGCAGACATCAAAATATGGCTTCTTACCTATATATCTCACTTTAATGAAGCGTGACCACTAACATGAGTTACATTATTTTTACTCATCTCAAAAAAAGTGGAAATGTACATTAAAAAGGGGGAAAAGCTGAACATTTTTCAAGCTGATTTCAGTGAGAAAGGAGCAACAAATCTGGCAAGAACAGGTACATGCAAGGTAGTTATGCATGCAGCCTCTCGACTAGGCTGAGTGCTGAATGGGAACTGACATTTCATATTCTTGTGTGGTTTTCTCTATTTTTTTTAAAGGCATTAAGAAAAAAAAATATCGTTTTCCTAAATTAAGAGCTGTATGACAAAAAAGCCCTGGAAGCAAAAGCATCATTTAAATGTCCTTAGCCCAGGAAGTGAATCTGTGGAATCAAGAATCAGTAAAATGGAGACGATTACTATATTTTAGGAAGAGAGTCTCCAGGTATGTCAGGATTACTTGGTAAAGGGTTCCCACCTGCCCTGGCCTGACAAGCCCATACAGAAATCACCAGAGAAAAAGAACAAAGAAATCCAGACCTGACTAAAATGGTAGTGTGAAAAATATTCTGAGACAGATATACTGGGTGAATTTGCTGTTAAGTTTGCAATGTTATGCTGGAAGTGTTAATGGCTTCTGTCAAATAGAAATTTGTTTAGAGACACACGTGTGTCCTTTGTTTTACCCTTCCCCTCTCTTCCCTACCATGAGCCTCAGGCTCAGTGCTTATATCTGCACTAACTCAACAGGAGCAGTTTAGTGCAAGCTTGAGGGTAAACACTGGCAAAAACTCATCAGTAACTTGTAACAGATAACATTCTTCCTGCCTTGGTTTTTGGCTAACAACCTGTGCTCTCCCAGATAACACCCACACAGTTCAAGGCAGGGTATCAACCACGGACTGCTCACAGGAGGTTGAATGAATGAGGTCTCCAGGCTGTTGGTGAAGCGCTTGTGCACATCTGTGACACTTGAGCTGTAACAGAAAATGGACCTTGGCTTGTTCCCTTTGCTACTGTACACAAAGACTACACATCCATCTCTCCTCTACAATCTAATTTTTCTCTCTACAGTGAAAAAGAAAGGCACCTGGCTGATTTCTTCTTTCCCTTTCATTGCCCTCTTCTACCATGTCGCAAAATTTGGGAAACCCAAGAAAGGAGGGAACATCTCATGGCTATAGGTGCCAGCCTGCAACACACCACTCTGAGCTGCAGGCAGCTCTCAGCAGGCAAGCAGAACTGATTCTTTCCAATACTTCTCATGTATTAGTGCTCTGCCAGGCTTCTGGATTTATCAACATCCATGGCCTGTTCCATTTCAACACTCAGGTAGAATGTTAAAGAGGTGCTGTGTTATAGCCACGAACACAAGTGGAACATCAGTCAGCTGAATGTAGGTGACCCCTTCCCTCGGCTAAAATTCAAACTATACACATGCATGCATACACTGTTCCAGACTAACACAGCTCAGTCTACAAATGATGCTAATAAACTGTTATAAAATGTTTATAATTTCTGTACAGACTGCACCAGATAAACCTACTTTCATGAAGCAATGGTAATTCAGTTTGCTACAGGACTCAGCACATTTTTGTATTTCTTAGTAAAGATCCCCATGTACTCTATTGCATACTGACCACATTTGGCTCAGGAACACACATGGAAACTCCACACACATAAAAAACTACGCATAAAAAAACAGGGGAAAAATAATCAAATAACTGACTCTAGCAAAAGCTCTGCTGTATATTGCAAAGTGAAACCAAACACTCAAAAGGAACAATTTGTTACCTGTTATTTTACGAGGTACAGTTGCACTACAGGAAACAAAAGCAGAAAATATACAGCAGAATGAAGAATGTTCAGCTTAGTGTCACCAAAAGCACTGCAAGCAAAACCAATTGCCTCAAAGGCAAAAGCATAACTTTATATGATGTAGGCTTTATTTTTATTCTTCTTTTTTTACCTCAAGTAACTGGTTCAGCTGCCATGGCTCTGATCAGCAGTAAATTAGGATTAGGTAGAAAGGACTAGTATGAGAGGGTAATGTAAAAGCTGGAGGGCAGAAATGAGAAAAGAGAATTGATAAATAATACACAGGTCTCATCTGTGAGAAGCTGGCAGAACTGCTGAGGAATAACTCAAAATACTATCCAAATGCCACTGACAGAAAAATCATCAGGGGAGAAAGGTTTACATCCAGAGAGGAACCCACTGACTGAAAAGTCTGTTAAAGATTCCTTGACCTTAGGGGAAGAATAGGGTGGTAAACACTGGGTTCTCATACAAATGAGGAGTAGCAGGGTTTGCAGAGTAAGAGTGTCTGAAATGCTCTGAAGATATCCATTCAATGTTATGAACCTTACTGTATTCTTTGCAGAAAGGACAGCTGTTTAAAAGAAACTCTCCTGGCAATAAAATATGTGCTCAGCTGCATAAACCAAAATTGTCAATAAGGGGCAAAGGAAAAGGAAGACAGGGTAGGAAAAGAAAAGTTCTTTGAGGTACTTCCAGTCTACAAAAAAGACTTCAATACTGTCAGTACTTTCAGCATACTTGTCAAGGGACAGTGAGATCTTCAGCCCACGATCCATCATCTTACTGCTTGTCTCTTGCTTGGTAGGGGAGATCCTAAGATTCAGTATCATTACAAGACAATGGATAGGCCTGACTGTGTGGCAGCCTTCCTGAAGTCATCTGATGAAAAAGACAGTTTGACAGAATTACATTTTCAAACTCTGACTCTATGTGTCTGCCTTCAAAAGGCTTGTCTTCTGGTTGGGCATATGGAAACACACACACATACATTCTGCTTTATGGCAGAACATGATTGACAAGTACAAGGAGAGAGCTGAGGAGGAAGCAAGAATAATTAAACAGAAAGAAAAATGTAAGAAAATTCTTTAGACTACAAAGGCAAAGGGTGCTTCTATCCTATAGGCAGGTAGATCGATAGGCAAGTCTGTGAGGAAGTAGGGGAACTTGGCATGAGTGAAAGGGGAGATTCTCTCTCCATCTGGACGATGCTGCTTCCTGCCGAGAACACATTCTGACTCTAGAGCCCTGTGCTAAAGACCACACCAAAACATGGCTGGCAACTGGCAACTTCAAAATCTTAACTGCCCGAAGTAACGTGTCCTGGAGAAATACTGCAAACCTAAGGGTAATGTGCTTTCTTACTGCTATAAAACTGGGGAGGAGACAACTATGAGATGCCTTCCAGCTCCAAAGATACAAGTGATGATGGGAAGAAGAGCCCTGCTCTCTTCTTAGGAGATCACCTATGTGTTGAAGAAAAAAAGCTCATAGGTTGCAAAGTGGAAGTTAAAATCATCTACCTTCAAAATAATGACATATAATCAAAGCTTCGGAACAAAAAGTGTAACAGCCACTCAACACACTACCACAAAACAAGTAATACTTGTTCTTCAAAAAATGGAACTTCTATGGACTGTGCTGAGATATTTTCCGTAGCCTCCAGGATGTTACCATTACAAAATGTGTCTTGATATGCAGCTCATTTTTTGGTCCTTAGTTCATCTTACTGCATCTAGATACATCATCTGAGTCCACAAGGTCTTTAAAAATCTTGCAGGTGGTTCTTCCATGTGACTATGCTGCATTGGCTTTTTCTTTCTTTTCATCTTTTCTTATAAATCATTCCCTCTAGTCTCCAATAATTTTTAATGCTCTGCTGTGAGTCTCAGTCAATTAACCTATACCTTCAGGTGGTCAAATTTGGATCCAGTTTTCTTGCTATTGTCTTTCCTTGTATTTTGTGCATTTGCTTTAAATTCCCTTAACAATTCTGCCAATGCCTAGACAGGGAGCACTATAAAAAGAAATATCACTAAGTTCTTTTAAAGGCCAAAAATTGAAATTTACCCTGTTTATTTGAAATCAATGTAGTTTTACACAAATGAAAGAAATCTGTCTTGAATGAGAAAAGACAGGTAAAAAAAAAAAAGAGGGGAAGATGAACAGTTGAGATTATTTTGATTAAATACTTATTTTGACATGCAATAGCTAGAACTATACTTTTATAAGATTTTAAGGCATCATTACTGACTACCATTACAAAACACAGGTAACAGAAATTTACCCATTAATTATATATTTTCTAAACTATTTGTTTCCAGCTTAGCCACAAGCCTCCCAGGGTTTGAGTATCTTTATAAAAACATAAATACACATGCATTCAAACAAATAATGTCCCTGCTGCTAAGGCTGAAGTTGGCTTGCCTGCCCCCATAGTAACTTAAAAATAGTTTAAAAAGCAGTAGAGTAATTAATAAAAACAAATGATTATCAGAGAAATCCTTAAAGTCAGGTTTATAATAATTAACGTAAAGGTCACCTTAATAGTCAACTTAGAGATATTTCTAGATCTCCCAAGCCAAAAGATAAACTCTTCCGTAGTAAAATTTACCATTATTAGAAAAGTTCATTTCATTGTTCAGCCTCTAACTCGTTACCTGTAATTAAGAAAAATCAGATTTCAAAGCAACAAGAGAAGACTGTGATAAAGCTACTTGAAGTACACTCTGGCAGGGATAAAGCCAGCAGAGAGGTGGCTGTCATAAAATAGCCAAATGGCTTTTTCCACCTCCATCAAGGTCACTTTACTGATGATGTGCTCAATAAGATGATAATGCATTTAACCACTTTCCTTGCATCTGACTTCGACCTTACTGCAAATCCAAATGGCCTTGTTTAACTACCCTGGCCTTTCAACATTTCCCTGAACAAAGATAATTAAGGAGATATACTGCCCCCTACTATCACAGGAATTGAAAGACAAATAAACTTTTAAGAGCACAGCCAGGTGTCTATTGCATTAATGTACAATGTTTAAGCAGGGGGTAAAATGAAATAATGGTTAAATAATTATAGAAGGTTAACAAAGTTAAGTTTGCTACATAAGGCAATTCTGTTCTATTTAAAAGAAAGAACATAAGAGGCTTTCCAGGCTACTTTTTACAACTCCCTGGACAACTGTCTTTTCTTAATGCAGTTTCTGACTTAAGAGGAAAAATGTTCTGCAAAAATTAACAACTCTGAAATTTCTGCAGATTTGGAACTGCTTATATTTCATACAAGGGTACAATAATGTTTTATGAAAAAGCAGGTCTATATGATTAAACCAAAAGCTGCTCTTAAAAACCATTTCCATTCCTTTTTTTTTTCCTTTGTGTGTGGTCAGCAACTATATTAGAGGTGAAAATTACAGCAATTTAAAAATTAGTTTGGCAGTTATGACAATTTGAAAGCTTAAGGTAGTGCTTTTTATGGTTTTTACAATTATGAAAACCAACCAAATAATATCATTATATAATAGCAGTAGCTTTTTTTTCTTTTTTTAGTTTTGATTAATATATACTGTCATATTCCAAACAGCTCTCCAGGATACTAATTCTCCTTGATACCAAGAAAAAAAAAGCCCCATGTCAATAGCTCTTGGACTAATAACAACTGAAACAGAATAAAAAGAATAAAAAGCAGGTAAAGCAGTTGGATGTTAGTTATGCAGAGATGCAAGAGATCTTATTTTAGATTAATTTTTTTTCTTCTAAATCAGTTTTTCTTTTAATCATCTTAAAAATATTGCTGTAGAGGTCTGAATCTCCTTCAAAAGCAGGAAAGCGGCAAAACAGCAAGTTGTATCAGAAAGATAAAAACACGTAACTCACTGTTGATGTGATACTGGATATGTTAGCTTACTGCTACTGCCAGAATTGCTGCTCCTTTGCCACCGAAAATTAACTATGCAGAAACTCTGTCACCTGTGTTTAATCAGCTTTATCATAATGCAGTTTTGCAGAAATTACAGCAACTCCACCTCTGCCATTTTGTCAGGCCACCATTACTTTGTGTTGTAAACGTAGTTTGTGCAAATTTCAACACGTTCACGTATTTGGCTTAATCTTTTGCTGTAACACTTCTTAATACAGACTCAACTCCTGAATTCTGAATACACCAGGAGTTAAACCTCCTGTAAAGGTACCTTCATGTACCAAATACAAAAATCAGTGATTACAGTATCAAAACCGTGAAGTTTGCAATGATTCATATACCAAAGCTATGCAAAGTCCTTTCTGCTGTATATAACAAGCCATAAATAAGCCTTTCACTCAGAGCTAGAATGATTTACTGTTTCCAGATATGAGAAGTCTTTTTCTTACATCTAAAGGACTGGCTTCAAAAACAACCTATTTTGCAGCAGTTTACACCAAACAATTATTTCGTTTCAAATGGCGGCCCTAGTCAGTCTCAAAAGAAGACTAGACACCTTGTTGTTACCTTGAGTGAGTCCTGAAGTTTTCATGTATAACTGCACTTTGAATTCCTTAATCTTACACAAAGAAGATGAATGACTATTTTCTACTCAGAGTATTTCAGCCACCTACCTATTCTGTTCAGAGTTTTTAACGTGGGTGATGCTTTTTAAAGGAACACAAGAGCCATTTTTTTCCCACTTGTCCTTAACATTTAAAAAGGTTAACTTAACTGGAAAACTACAGAAACTTTTTTTTAGTACAGTTGCTTTATTTCATCCTTATTTCTTGTTTTGTATAAAAGCCTTCAAACCTAGAAGATATATACATCTTCAAACCATTAGTGAGGTCACTAGCCCACAGCATCATGCTCCATACATTACTGAACACACAAAAGCCCTCTTGCTATTTTGAAATGCATAAATCTGTAACTACCTCTGGAAAAAGTCCTTCAAACCCACACAGAGCATAGCCTATAGACGTATTTAGAATGAATATAAGATCCAACAATAAGATCTTTAAACACATGCAGAAAGGATAGGAAAGCTAATGTTTTTTCTTATTTTGGACAATAATAGTGAACTCCTATTTTCTCATATAATCACTCAAATGTCTATGCTGAACAAACTGTACGTATTATGATGTTTTATTTTTCCTTGTTTAGTTCAACAAGTGAATTGGGAAGCAATTCAAGTTACAGAAAGAGAATTTATAAAGTCTGATCTCACAATTGCTTATCAGACCATTTCGGTAATTTGAAGTCATGTTAAGTCTTCACAGATGCATGTTAGAACCAAAAGATTATAGCTTAAGATAAATTCCCTAAGTTAGGTCCATTTGCATCATATACTGATATTTACAGATATTTCTATATCTCTCAAGCCAAAGGATAAACCCTTCAGTACTTGTATTTGCCATTATTAGAAAAGTTAATTTCAATGATTAGCCTCTAACTTGCTATGTGTAATTTAAAAAATCAGACTTCAAAGCTGATGGGTGTACGGCAGCATTCTTATTGCAGACCTGTAGAATGAACACATCTGACGTGACATTTTATTTTTTTTTTTATTGCATCAACCATCAATTTTTCTTAGATAGCTACCATATCACATGCTTTTCTTCAAATGGAAAAAAAGAATATACCCCATAGTACCTGGAACATGTAACTTCTTGTGTCAGAAAAGTTAGAAAACAAAAATGACAAGCCAAAGCCATCTAAACATAAAATGTTTTTCTAAAGGTCCTATTGCTGTAGATTTTTTGCTAAATTGTAACACACTCTTTTATAACTCCTTGAAAGGAAAAATACCCTTATACTGTGAAATATGAGGTCACTCTCAACACAGGATTGCAGAACGATTAATCAAAAAATTTTGTAGCATCTCATTTGTAGTTACTGAGCTCCTTGACAGATTTGAACCACAATCTGATGGATGAAAGAAAAGGTAAGCCAGATTTTTTCTGTTCTTGTTTGAGCACTTTCCCCTTCCTGGGTTTTCCACAAATACTTCTGCCAGAACTTACTGAGGATGCATGAAAAGATTTACCTTTTGAATGAAGGAAAAGTGCACTTCACCAGCTGTGTGCACACCACCTAGAAGTTCACGGGAATAAGCCCAGCCTATGTAGTGCCATTACGCAAATTACAAATTCTTACCTTAATGATAGGCTATACTTAACATCAGGCAATTAGATCCTCGTGTCTATTAAGAAATTAATACACGTTCCAACGGATAGGGGACTTCTGCCATCTTCAGTAACTTTTCTACACATTTTCTACACAGTGAATGTACTCTGTGGATTAGAGATCTTAGGGGAGAGAAGGTACTTCCCTTCCTCTGCCTCCATTGTTCTGTACCTTCAAAGCTTCTAACAAACAGCTCCAGAGCAGCTAAGTCTTTCTCTGGGAGTTTGGTAGTTCATACCTTAAGTTTCTTCCCCAGTGCTAAAATATTAGAAGGCAAGGATTTTGAAAGCTTTCCACAGGATCAGCCAGAAAACAGACACGAAGTTAACAAAGGACAGCTATCACTACAAAGTGTCAGGTTTGTTTACTGGAGCAGATCAGTATTTCCCCAAATCTTCAAAGTTCAGACTGCTTTGTTTAATAAACTGTTAAAAAATGGCAAACAGGCTAAGTAAGGTGAACGTAAGTGAAGATAGTTTAAAATAAAGCACCCCACAGGCAGATGGGTAGTTCAAATTCAGATTTGTGTGGATGAACAAGAAAACTAAAATGTAGTGTGCACAAAACTGCAATGGTATGCTCATGCACTGCAATACAGACATTATTATTTTAAGTAAATTTAATTGCTGACATACCTTTCTCAGTTCCCTCCCCCCCCCCAATCCTTCCTTAAAGTCTACTCTAGCAATTAACAGAGGTCTCTGGATGGCTCACTGAAATATTTAAAGCTGAAGAACAAAAGGTTTATTTTAAAAATGAAAACCTTAGCTTATACAACTCCAGACATGAATCTGCTTTCAATTACTGAAAGTATTTCCACTTCAGTGAAAAAGGATCAAATCTTCAACTACACCATCTTTAGGCAATGAATTTGATTATATTAAGCTTTAAGAATACAGAATGACTTTGAGACACAGCTGTATACTCCATGCGTATCGTGTATTAGGTATACGAAAAGAAGGAGCTGGCACTTTAAATGAGAAGCAGACAGAAATGTGTCTGCTCACAGCAGCACTGTACTTCCATACCAAAGCTCTGCTTTAGGGCTGGCATTTTTTTTCAGGTGCCCACATAAACGTCAGAGATTACACTAAGCTTGAAATGAAGGATTTTACAATCCCTTAGAAAAGAATCTGAGCTGATTCTTCCCCGTACTTTTATTTGCATAATTTGCACTGTTGTAAAGTTACATTTTTCTTTCTAGACTTTTGAACGAGCACAGTCTCTTCCACATCCCCCCCAGTGCAGCAGGTATCGCATCCCCTAGGAAGCACGATAATCAGAGGCACTTTATACTTTTCCCATTATGCGAGCGTAATAGAGTCGGGCGAGGGAGCTCAAAGGCTTCACTCCGCAGTGAGATGCGATACCTCAAAAGCAAATTATGCAAAAACTTCTCATTTCTTACATCTCCGATTTCGCGAATCTCTCCTACCGCATCCCAGCCAGACAGCAGGTCGGGCTGTTTCAGCAGCACGGCCAGACCCAGGACGCGAGCGGTTCCCTCCCGGCTTAGCCACGCTCGGCTCGCAGGGCGGGCAGTGCGGGCCGCCCGCGGCTCCTCGCAGCGCTGCCCGAGCCGCGGAATGAGGCGGCGGCACCGCCCCCGGCCCGGCCCCGCCCGCTCCCCGCCCCGNCGCCAGCCCCGTCTGCGCCCAGCGCCGCTCGCCGCCGGCCCGGCCCGGCCCCACACAGCCCGCGGCGGCGGCCGGGCCCGGCTCCGCCTAATCCTTTCGGGGCCGCGACGGCGGCGGCTTCGCGGAGCGGCCGCGGGCGCATGGCCCGGAGCTCCGGGAAAGGGCAGAAGGAGCCTTCCCGGAGAGCGGGGAGCCGCTGCCGCGGCGCTGTTCGTACGGCTGACGGGCAGCGCGCGGCCGCGGGCGCTGCGGGCATCCACCGCAAAGCGGGGATTTCCCGAGACACAAAATAAGACTCCCTGCCGCGCAAGGTAGTTGGTATATTAGCGTAAAGTACCTGCCTGCTGCCTGCCGTGCAAGCCGCCGCAGCCGGGAGGCACTGAGGGAAGGCAGCTCCGGTCGGTGTTGGCGGAAGGCGGGCTCGCGTCTGGCTGGCCGCGGCCGGTGCCCGAGCAGGAGCGCGGCTGAGCAGACGGACCGGGCCGGGACCAGAGCGCAGCTGTGAGCGCGCAGATGTGACACCGGCCCCTCATCACGCACCACCTGGGCTTTAATTGAAACAGAAACACCTCCCCCTCCATTTAGCACCGTAGGAGACAGTTTTTCTTCATGTCTATAGAGGCATGAATATAATACACTCTGCTTGCTTCAAAACACTCGGCAATCTATGCTCAAGTCCTCCGCTAATGAAGCCTTTGGAGTTCCAACTTGATCTGACTGGATGTATCATAGCTGTCAGATAAAGCCATCAAATAATAGATACAAAATACAGCGTTCACATGACTCACCATTTTTTTTTCTGAAATATTGTAGAGAGCAGGAAGAACTAGATGCCTAAAAATATGCAGATACCGATGTACTCATTCAAAACAGAAAAGCCTATTTTCAGCTGGTAATCAAACTGAAGTTAGTGCCTCTGTCTTTAGTAAAAGAAGCAGATTTTTAATATTTTTCTTTCTTTATTTCTTTCTCTTTTTTTTCCCCTTTAACTACCCCCTTTTGGAACATAGAACTCTTTTAAAATGTCTGTGGGATTGATATCTCCAACTTAATTCTTAACATCACTACACAAAGACCCTTCTGAGCTGGCTTAGAAAATGCAGTGATATGTAGGAATTTCTACAAAACTTCTATTACGGTTTTCTTTTCACCTTGGACCTTTGCTAATAACAACTAACTTAACTTTCTCTCACCCTATTACAAGATCCATTGCTGACACACGCCAAGTTGTCACAGCAGCTGCCCAGAAGCCACATTTTGCCAAAAATCAGATCAAGACATTGTTAATGATTATACAATACTTCCAGGGAAAATAATACCATTCCAGAATATGTTTTCAATGCTGTTATGCAGAAGGCTGCAATAAAACCACATATTTCAGATGTATTATTCATAAGAAATTTAATACTATCCAAAAAGCTCATACAATTAGTGCTGATTTGCAACTTCCTATAGAAACAAAGACTGTACAGATTGAAATAGTAGAATTCTGTGAAAGTGGGGACAATAATGGTCTAAGTAGCCAGTTCCTGATGAGGGCAGTCGTGGCTGGCAATGGGGAAAAATCCAGAAAAAATTCCAAAGTAATAGTACCAATACTACATCTTGACCTGAAGCCCCTCAATTCAGGTATGCAACAGACTATATGTGCTTTGACTTAGGACAAGGGAGAAACTTTAATAAAGTCACTGTTGACAACTCTGCTTAGGTTTAGGGGCAGTTTGATAAAAATGGGAAGCTTTTTGCAGTTCAAATTCTGGACAGAGTTCTATCTGTGATAGCCACAAGACCAGCCAAGAAAGAGCTAGGAGATGAAATCATGAACTAATATAGTCAATTTAAGGAAGCAAGTTTCTAGCAATTTCACAGCAACATTCATATTCTCAGCTTCTCTTCCAAGGGGTCTAGCTGCAATAAATGGGGTATTAGATCACACAAATATGATTTTCCAACTGGCTTTGAATGGAATACCTATAGATAAGCACTTTCTGCCATTGAAAAACCTACTAAGTAATTAATTAGTTCAGGAATATATCCTTTCACATATTACAAGGAGGAGGAGGGGGAACTGGATGAAGAAAAGACAGATAATCCCTATTTTCAAAAGAAAATTATCCACACCTATTGTGCTGTACCATTTTTTCTACAAATATGGATCACTCTATCTTCAATAAATGAAACTGCACCCCATCAAAAAATAGGACCTGGATGTCACTGCAGTGCATCCACTTCTCTCCATTTTCAGCCAGCTGCAATGGAATTTTCCTTTGCTGTGATGCCCCCTGTGCTGAGATTCCACTGTCCCATTACTGCCAGCACAAATGATTTATGAAATCTATTAGGTGCAACACTAAAGACATCTCAAACATAAATATTTGCTTAGGAAAATATTTCTATGGAGTAGACAAATGGGGGTTGAAGCAAACTCCAGCACAGATATCACACTTTATGCCAACATAGCTCATGGCCAAACAGTAGAAAGAAAGATCAAACAAAACCTTGGGGGTAGCTGGAGGGGCTGGGGGGAAGAATAACATATGTGTTTAATTCATATAAAAAAGGGAGAAGCACTTTAAAAAAAATTATTTGGTCAGAAGGATTATTGCAGTAAATTATGCAGAGCATTAACCACTGAATTTGAACCCATCTTTAGTCTTTCTTTATTAATAACTCATTATAGTCCTTTTCCTTAATGTAGAATAAATTACAGCCATGTTAATCCATGAAGCTATCTGCAGGTACATTTATCACTGCAGCAGCCACTTTTACTCTCCTTTCTGGAAGCTGCATCTCATGGGCAACAAACACTCATCCCCTGCTGAACTGAAGTCATGGTGGCCTTTTCAGGTCACTGGCAGGGTCACCTAAAAACTTACCTTTTTTTCAAAGAACTGAAAGGTACCACACAGCTGGCCTATGTGACATATGTGAAAGAATTTCTCTTTCACTCACACTCTGTCATATTGCCACAATTTAAATCAGTGAAAACAAGTGAGCTAGGGGCCTTGCTGGTATAAAAGGGTGAGGAACTGCCAACAGGATGTTCTTTGTGGGAACTCAAAGCTTTTGGAACTGATTCCTCTTCCTTGATCCAGAAGAGCTCAAATTTTATGGCCTTCATAGCATCTTGCATAGTTCATATTTTTTCCAGAGTGCATGAAAACAGGAGAATTGTGAATGTGGTTAGTTTCTGGAGGCAGAGCTGTTGTTTCAGCATTTAAACTGGCTGGTTTGCATTTGTCTGAGGAGGGAGGCCCATTGCAGCTCAGTCACAACGATTAATTTTGATATTTACATTTGAATTTGGTCAGATATTCAGGAATTTAAAGGTAGTAACAAACATAAACACTCTCTGATAAAAATTATCACAGAGAACTGACACATTCCATCACTCACAGCTGATGCCTGGAGAGGACTTAAGAGGTTCCACTGGAGGTGACTCTGGGTAGTCATTAGCCCAGAGTGGCCCAGGTACAAGTAGCTGTGCTCCTTGCAGCACATAACACTTCAGTCCTTACTTTACCTTTGCTGAGTGCCATCGTGTCAAAGCAGAAAACTTTACTGTGTCTGTTTTTCATGTGGCAAATGAAGGCACAAAGGTGACTTGTCAATACCACAAAAGTAGTACCATGGGGGAGGGAAAACATGATGCCTCAGATAGTCTTCTGGGGCCTATCCTAATCACTGAGCCTTTCTTCTCCTCATCAAAATAATCATTTCAGCTATTTATCAACATTCATGACGATCAGTGACTTTTATTAAAAGGGAACAAACACCTTTTTAGCCAAATACTCATTCACCTATTTGAGTAGTAGTAGCCTAAGTGCCCTGTTAAGACATGCTATCATAAATACTTAATTAGTGTTACAATCACTTCTCGTGAGATGTTAGGTGTACTTTACAGAGATAGGGTTGTCTGCATTACAAAGAAGTAAAAATGGAGTCTCCACCTAGACGCCGAAATTGCACAGCATCAGTATGTCACTTTGGAAACCTGCTTTTCTTACAACCCTACAAAATGACAGGGTATTAAGTTATGAAATCTAAACATTGCCTAAGAGAAAGGTTTTTGTCAGATAAGGTATCATTTATAACAGCAACATATATTCTCATGTCTGTTTTACAAATCAGACTTGATCAAGCAAAATAGTTATAATATAGCTTTCCAGTTCTGGCTGGAAATGTATTTTTTTTTAAAAGCGGCAAATTCATGTCTAGAAATTAAAGTCTTAGGAATACTATCTGATATCAACAGGATTAGCAGTATAATGTGTTCCCATGAGAAAGCACATGTTCCCAAATGTATTTAATGGAGAACATCTTGTAGTTCTTAAGCATTTAAATGGTATGCTACATTGACTAGTTTTTTCTCACAAGTGAGGATTAAGATGAGCCATTTTTCATGCAGTAATGATGCTGATTTAAATTAGAACAGACTAAGATCATAATGAGCTCACAGATTCAGTGTTTAAATCTGAAAACAATAAACTTTTTTCCTTTTTATGTTCAAATCTGAAAACAATAAACTTTTTTCCTTTTTCATTTACATAGATAAATCGTAATTCTATTTTTATAACGCCTTCCAAGACTCCATTAAGAATTTTGCAGTTTCAGATCAGTATTTTCCTAAAAATACAAGTGGAAACTGTAAGCAAGTAGATGTAACTGGGGTAGGGCAAGAGTTGTAGGAAAAATACAGTCCTTTAAAAAAAAAAAGGATTAAATTATGACACATTTCTTGAACGTAAGGGGGTAACGTGGGGCTTTTTTCCTCAGAAGCAACCCAAAACTACCCAGTGTACATTTGTACTGTGATTTTTGAGTGCTGTAGATTCATATATTGAAGTACATAATGTTACTGTGTTCCGTGGCAAATTTCCCAGCAAGCTCAATGCAGTGTGAGGCCAAGTATAAAATGCACAATATTTATGTTTATCAGCACCTAGATTTTTGCTCCCTGACAGTACACTGCCCTGATTAGAACCATCCTACTCTACACTAGCTGGTCATATATAAAGGTATGGGAAAACACAAATTTACAGATGGAATGCCTCGATCTCCAAAATCTGAAATATGAAAGACATAAATAATAATCATGATGCATTTCACAGTACTTATGTAGTTCTTAGGTGTTTTTTTACCTAAGTGTTCAAATACCTACAGTACCATCTAGCCAGCAGATCAAAAGGGCACATATGCATTGAATGATTAACACAGTTCTTGGAAACATAAAGCACACATGCTTTCCTTATCTTATAGTACAGCTAAGTCAGGAGGAGGAGAAGGACATTTTCATGGAAGTTCTGGGGGATTAGATGATATATCAATGAGCCCTTTGAAAGAAATATCCCCCTCCCCCCAAGAAAAAGGTTAATTCTGTTTGTTTCAGAAGAACTGCTATATGAATAACAGTATCGAGATGAAGTGATTAAAAAATAATGCTCTAATGTTTTCATGTCATTTTACCTATTTGCTGAAGAAAAGGCAGTAGTAGTTTAGGGAAAAGTTTAAACCCTTCACTAAAGAGAGAAAAATCCAACTGTAATCTGAACCTTTTATCTCTCTTAAACTGTGCTCTTGACGAATCTGAAACCTGTTTGTATTTGCGAGACTCACTTCAACACATCATCAGGACCCTGAAAGATCCTAAAACACACAGTTGCATCCCTTCCTCCCTCATTTTGTCGTAGTGTTTTCCCATTTTTCTCAGCAACCTCTATCAGCAGCTGCTACTCACTGCTCTCGTGTGTAAAAGAAGGCAAAGAAGCCGTTGCTTCCACAGCTAATGCTCTGAACTGGAGACTCAGTGTCTAATCTTCATAATAAGCAGCTTCCAACTGACTAAGTTTTCATTTACATTTAATACTTGGGTCCACAGCTCTAAATCCCTCCGGATTACTGGATTATTTTATTTTAATTAAAAAATTGCACCTTTTTCAGAAAGAAAAGGAGAAAGATATTTATTGCAAATGAAAATGACATAAAAATGTAACCGGAAGAAAAAGAGATCAATTTGGTATGTAAACTCATGAGATACAGGACATCTCCTAACAAACAAGGTGTGTATAGGCTGTTTGAAACAATCCATTTAGAGTAAAATAGTTTTGTATAGAGGTCTGTCAAAAAGAATTGGCTTTTGTGAGCAACCTACGCTATTGTGAATCTCTTAGAACTGGTAAAGACCACCAGCAGGGCAGTCCTATCAGTACAAGAGGATAAGTTTTAAGAAAAAACGTTCTATTCTTAATGATAAATCTAGAATTTATACCTCTAGAAAATTTTAACTTGTATTCTAAAAAAAAAAGAAAAAAAAGAAAAAAAAGAAAAAAAAGAAAAAAAAGAAAAAAAAGAAAAAAAAGAAAAAAAAGAAAAAAAAGAAAAAAAAGAAAAAAAAGAAAAAAAAGAAAAAAAAGGAAAAAAAAAAAGAAAAAAAAAGGTTCAAGGTACTTCTTTGAAATTACATCTTTAAAAAGATATTTTAAAACCAGTGGCACACACACACACAAAATCAATATCCGTGTGATTCTCACAAAAAATATTTCACATATTTCTTGGAATAAGCATTCTACTGATCATGACACAAGCTATGTGGCTGGGACTGTGAGTTCAGCTGCTGCTGTCCATCTTCTATTTTGTCTTTTTATTATGGGAAAGATGACTGAAAACTTGCTATGTCATTTAGCAATTTCTAAAACTATGCCATTTAGAAATTTCCTTTTTGCTCAGTAGAAAGTAACCATTTATTTTCTCCTACTTACAGTTTCTCCTCTCTCCCTTTACATCATAGCTCTTTGGGGAAAGAACCCAACCACCAGAGCAAATTTTCTTTTTACACAGTTGCTGCTTTGGCAAGATCAGAAAAAAGTGTCATCCTTTGGGTAAGTCTGTCAAACAGATTTCTTACATACAGTTTGAGAATGTTCATCTAAAAGTACTCTATCTGCACTTCTGTATGCTTCTACGACATTTATTGCCTTGGAAAGGTGGCATAAAAATTATTTCACACTTCTCTGACACCTGGTGTGAGCCATACCCCTGCAAGTGGTCTATATACAAAATGGTTATACAAATCATACATGTAAAATAAAATTAATACTTTGCAAAATATTAAATTGGTTTTATATATATAAGAAAACCACCCTGGGCTGCTGTTAAGTAGAAAGCTTATTACATTTCCTTGAAGGAAAAGAAGTCAAGGTTTTCAGAAGGCATAAGAATAGGGTTTATATGCACTTCGAGTCCACTCAGAACTGTGTACATAAACAAACCTTCCCATGGTAAACATTCCGGCAGAGGATGAATGCCTGGTGATAGGTGGGTTGTTAGGCACAAGACTAAGTGCTGCAGGGCGTCTAGAATTGCATTTATGGCACACCTTGAAGTGATTTGTTGGATATTGATTGTCCTAGAGAGAAGGTGATAATTTTCTACATTTGACCCAACACATCTACTATTTGCCAACATGCCAAACTGCTAGTGAAATGATTTTTCCCTATATCAGCAGGTGTTGCATATTCAGAAACAGGGTGTAGACACTTTTAAGAATTTAAAGTCATCATTTATTGAACAGGGAAGAAAGGAGAAGAAAATATTTTTTACTTTATATTTTGTGCTCACACACAGAGCATGAGGCTGTACCACAGATCTTGCAAGAGTGACTTGGACTTGACTTTCTTCAGGTAAGACTAGCCACTGCACAAGTTTCCAGAACACAGTATATTACATAGAAATTATCCCATACAATACTCCCAAAAGTCTTTCTTCCCACTTTCTTCCTCATACTCTATTTATTTGCTTGGCATTCCTCTGCATAGATGTCAGACTGCCATGGATCCAACAGCTTCAGAAATCACAGTTTGGCTCTGTCAGTCAGTTACTATTTTCACAGCAGCCAACTTTATCACTATCATTTCCTAATTCCATCATCTAAATGATTTTGCTAACTGAATTTCACTAAAGACCTTCCCACAAACACTGCCAGATTTGCAAGCTTTGGTGTTAACTGCCAAGAGAAGGAACTCAAAGTCCAGCTGAATTCTCTCATACAAGAGCCCTTAAAACATGAACAAGCGTTAGAATATTCAGCCTAAAAAGTATTTCTCAAAGAAAATCGAGAAACTAAATATAGTACGTATATACAGGGGGCATACAAAAGCTAATAGCATGACACAGGTTTTTAG